>WOXC01007111.1:0-21808 GCA_011680675.1 Gymnobelideus leadbeateri
CGTGTAACTGCCCCCAAAGAGTGCCTTTTAGAATTGCTTTAACTACTGCAAAGGTTCCCTTTTAAAAATGATAATGCAGATACCCTAGGTATAACATGATCATTGAAGGAGTGCCATCTCTTAGCAGAAAGCACTGGGCTTCCCCAGTCTGCTGGGAAATGAACTATCATTTTGAAACAGTGTAATGCTGAGAAAAAAGAGGTTTAAAATGAAATGAGATTCATTCTTTCCTAGGAGAATTGAGCTGAGTAGAAGAAAATTCTATTTCTAGGTTGACTAGGACAGATGTAGCTTAAATTTATTCATTTCACCCAGAAACAAATTATTTTCTCAGTTAGTTTTAAGACATTTCATATTGCATAGTGAAAGATCAACCTTAAGTGTATAAATGAGCTCAATGTTGGGAGGAGGTGGGTGCAGAGGTAGGTAATATATATAGGTTGGGGGTTGATTTTCAAGGTTCATATTATTATTATTTGAGTGACTTACATTTTGTTTGCAGAATATCAGTCTACTCAAGACCAGACCTCTATGTTGGAAGGTGATTTGGATGTAGAATACATCTTTTGGAATCTTTAGATCACCAAATGAAATTAATGAACAGACATTCCCATAATGCATGCAAATTTCCAAACTGATCAAATCCTAAATCAGAGCAAATCTTGTTTTGCATTGAATTTCCTGAATGAATCAAATTCTAACACTGATTGAGTTTATATGACCACGGACTTTCTGACCACTTCCTCCTCCCGAATTCTTTTCATCATATGTAAATTATATTCAACAGAGGCTCTAAAATTATTTTCAGGGTGATGTTTCCAGAAGGGGATTTTGGAGACAGTAATTTCCTTCTAAAGAGGGAGTAGGTGTAGTGGGAAGAGTGCTGGACATGGAGCAGGATGGCCTCAGGCTGACACCTGCCTTGCACACTTGTGGGGCCTTGGGCCTCTCACACTTGTGGGGCCTTGGGCTGGCAGCAGTTTCTTCTTCTCTGAAGTGGGAATAACAATCATTGTCCTACTTAGCTTGAAGATATAGTAATGAGCAAGTTAGTGTATACAGAGCCCTTGATGGAAACTTGACCAAACCCCAACTCAATGCTTACCTTTGCTGTCTTTCTAAGATGAGTGAGAGCAGGAGATGGGAGGAGGGGGAGGAGCTGACCCACCTTTGATTGTTAGGGCTATATTTCACACTCCTATTTCCCCCAAGTATCATATCAGTTATACATGTGAACTTATGCAGAATATATTTCTGTATTAGCTCTGTTTTCTTTTTAAAAAGCAAGAGGAATAAAAAGTGAGACAATTGTGCTTCCGCTTGCCCTCTGCTCACCAGCCCTGTGGAGGCAGAGGAGCCCTTTGGTCAGAGCAGCCCAGTGTTTCCCAGCTGATGGTGATAACAACGTTGTTGTTATTTTGCACAGTGATCTCCTACTGCTTCTTGCTTCACTCTGCACCAACAGCTTCAGTTTAAACACAGCTCTGTTAGATTTGTTTAAATAGAATTAACGTTAAAGACCAGATTGTCATGAAAGCTGCCTTTGAGCATCCAAGAGGACCTTGCAGTTCAGTTCACAGGCCCCACGTTTGGGAGTTTTCCCATAGGTTGGAGCAGGGTTTTGCACAGGATCACACATTTAGAGCTGGAAACAGACCTCAGAGGCCTTAGCAACACAGACTCTGAGAGTCACGGGGAGTGTGGTGATCCCCCATCTGACAAGAGGGGCCCACACTTTCTACACAAGGCTGTCCCAGTGTGGGCCAGCTCTCTCCCCAACAAGTAGTGACTTCTCGGCACCTTCTCCCTTTGTTCCTTGCTCCTTCTCTGGGGTCAAACAGAACAGGTCAAATCCTTCCCTCCTAATACTGACACAAAGCTAAAATTGGCCTACCACCTGCTGGCATATGCCCTCAAGACTAAGAATGGGTTTTATGTTTTTAAATAGTATTGTTATTTTTAGGCTATAAAAGTCATGTGACATGCTTTCCCAAAAGCATTGCTGAAATTTAGGTAAATCATGTTCATCTCCTAGTTGAAAGATCCATCCTAGAATTTTCCCAGTTTTCAAATTCATTGGATTATTGTGTGCAGGCTCTGCTCTCTTTTTTGAACATCAGGATAATGTTTGCTCTTCTGTCACTCCCGTTTATCCTGTTCTATCTTTTTTTATCTTTAGTGTCAGCTCCATTAGTCATTTTTGCTCTGTCATTTCCCACCTCAAAGTCCTATTCAGAGAAAACAGACACAGATTAAGAGTTGAGAAGCCCTGGCCAGGGAGTGTGATTCTCTCGTTTATAGATGAAGAAACTGAGGCCCAGATTGCTGAATTGTCTTGCTTAAACTCCTGCAGCTAGTAAGTGTCTGAGGCAGGATGGAAGCCAGCTCTTTCTGACTCCCAAGTCCAGTGCTCTGGTGTTTAATGTTCAGTAGTTTGTTTTCCTAAAGGAAATGACCTTCGTTTTCTGTTACAGGACCTCAGAATGGTTGGAATGACCCACCAGCTTTGAACAGAGTTCCCAAGAAGAAGAAGGTACTAGATGGAAGAAGTGACATCCTCTCCAGATCCTCCCCTACGCCCCCATCCCTCCCTCAGGGCATGTGGAAATCCCACAGAAAACAGAGTGTTGTCTCTCAGACCAGTGATGGAATGACCATTGTAAAGCGGAATAAGCAAACTTTGTACTGATGTTAGCACTTTTTTAGAGGAAAAGTTGTCAAAGCCACCCGTGCTTTCTGTTCCAAAAACATGCTTGTAGAGGGTCTGAAAACAGGGGTCTGAAATGTCAGGGATGGAGTTTTTAGGGGTATTTAGGTCTTTCAGTGCTGAGCAAAGGCTGGACAGTTATGTATTAAACCACTTAGAGGCTAAGTAGTAAGATTGTGAGTAAGATTATGACCATCTTCTAGCCAAGCAAGGAGACAGAATCACATGAGAAGCAGACCAGAGTCTTGGGACTGAGGGGACAGTTGATGCAATCCAGTCCAGTCCATAACCCAGAGGAGTGCCCTCTGTCACACAGGCAGCAGATGGTGGGTCATCTAGGTGTTGCTGGAAGAACCTTGGGTAGCTCTGAATGTGAGGAAGATTGTGCTGGCATTAGCCCTGAGTTTGCCCCTTTGCCGCTCCCACGTGCTCTTGAGTTCTTCCCGTAGAAATAATAAAGCATTATTAAAGGTGAAGTGGCCTCTCCTGACCTCGTTGGCCTTCCTGGTCCTAGGATATGTAGAAGTGGATGAGTCTGAATTCAGTGGCTCCCTAATAAACATTCAACACTTGGATTGCTTTTTGTGTTTGCAGGTGCCCAGGGTCCTGGGTATTAACAAGATACCAGGGAGAGAATTGAGATAAGACTTAGTTCCTCCTTGCAGAGTTGGCAGTCTGGTAGGGATAACCTGACAGGATATGCCATCAGTGAGTTTGAGAGTGACAAGGCAAAGTACGTTGTAAGGAAAGGTCATTGCTGATTGTGGAAATCCAGGAAGCCTTCTTGGAGGAGGCGGTATTTGAGTTTGGCCTGTTTAAGAAATGAAGGGGGGAGGGGCTCTGCATTCCTGATGGAAGGAGAAGTCGGTATGAGCACAGCGTGTGTTCAGGGAGGACCTTGCTCTTTTGGGCTGGAGAAGAGAGGGCTCAGAGTAGAGGAATTAGATGGAACAAGGCTGGAGGTGTGTGTTGAGTACAGTCCCCCGCCCAGTGACGATTTCAACCTCACAAGGTATCTCTTAGAAGGCGAGTTCTAAACATGCAGCTGTTAGTCTGTGTTAGAGGTGTCTATGTGGACCTTAGAAATTGGTCACCTGGCCCAGCCCTAGCATTCTGAGGGCATTGTGACATTCTTTTTAATCCTATTATGTTTGTGTTTTGTTTGTGTTGTGATTTTTAAAAGATCCCGGAAAATTTCACGCCGCCTGTACCCATCACCTCGCCAATCATGAACCCTCTGGGTGAGCCTCAGTCGCAGATGCCGCAGCAGCCCCAGCAGCCCTCTGTTCCAGCACCGCTCTCAGGACAGGCCCCATTCCAACAGCCCCATCTCTCAGGGAGCCAGCCTCTCCTGCAGAACCCTTTCCACGGCATGCAGCAGCCCCTGCAGCCTGCCGTCCCACCGCCTTTCTCAAAGCCGAGCATGGAGGGCGCCCCTGGAGCCCCCATTGGAAACACCATCCAGGTAATCAGAGGGGTCTGCGGCCCAGTGACGGCACGCCCCTGTTCTGAGCTAACTGCCCAAGACGTTTGCCGATGTGAGCCATATAAGCCATGGTGTAGACCTCTGAGTATTGACCATGTGTGTAAGGACTGCAGAGAGAGAGAGAGAGAGAGAGTGTGTGTGCGTGTGTGTGTGTGTGTGTGTGTGTGTGTGCGAGAGCCAGCCAGTGCATGCGTGTGCAGAGTCCAGCCAGGACGCACTGCCTCCTGCAGGTCTATACTACTGCTTTCTGCTTGTTCAGAGCTACTTGCGATGTCGGCTCATCCCTCTGTCTCAGGCTCCTGTACCAAAAAGAAAGGTGGATCGTGAAGTAGAATAAGCCAAAAGCTGTATTTGTTGTAGCATAAAATATGGCCCCTTGGGGCCAGCACAGCTGTTTGGGAGGCTCCCCAGAGGGTGAAGGACGCACACTGTTACTCAGCATCACTGTGTGTGCTTGGTGTGTCATGGTAGTATCAGACAGTGGAAGCACAAGAAGCCTCCACGCCGCACCTCGCACCCAGAGCCTGCCTTTTGTGAGGTGGCGGTTTTAGAGCCTCTCACAGCAGTAGGGGAGGAGTTAAAAGATTTTTCTAATGGGGATGAGCCAGCTCTTGCTGTTTTCTGAAGATGTATTGTCAGACCAGAGACAATTCAGAGGCCTGAGGCATAGCCAAGTGCTGACATCCACCCTTGGTGACCCACACTGCCTTGAGATGTGGGAGGAGCTCTCACTGCTTGTCCTCCAAGTTTGGTGCTGATGGCACATAGATTCCTACACTTATTTAGCGAGAATCACGGCTACATGCTCTTTGGCCTCCCCATCTCTGGGAAGCTTCCCGCCTTCCATTGAGGTGATGTCCTCCCCCCCTCCCCCCCGGGCCATGTTTGTTTGAGGCATAGTCCTTAAGAAGCCATGATTTGGGGTGTGGGCCAGAGACTTCAGTTAATTCTTTAAACTTTTCCAAGTCCTTGAATAAGCCTGTATCATCAGGGTTAGGCCAGGTTAGGAGGAAGTCTTCAGTTAGAGCCACCACACCAGAAGCCCAGACCAGTCTTGGTACCAGGAACGTGGCGCACTGATGTGGCAGGCATCTAAAGCTATGGCCTGTCCTTGAATGGTCCAGTATAAATCCCAGTGCCACCTACTTGTCCACAGCCCAAACACCAGTTCTTGGCACATCAAACAATCTCTAGGTTTGTTACCTCTCCCCACCAACCAGTATGCAAAGTAGTATTTTAAATACTGTGTGCACCACTGCGGACAACGGGTGAGCCATGAAGAGTGGTCAGTCTGTGTTGTTCAGGTCTCCCTGACAAGAGCCAAGTGCCCCTGGTGTGCTTGCATGGACACACCCGTGGAGAGGAAGTCGGTCTCCTCTCTAAAGTCACCATGTGTCTTTCAGCATGTGCAGTCCTTGCCAACAGAGAAGATCACCAAGAAGCCCATTCCTGGTGAGCACCTCATCCTCAAGACCACGTTTGAGGAGCTCATTCAGCGGTGCCTCGCCTCTGCCACAGACCCAGTAGGTGTTTTTCTTATGTTTTATATGTTAGACCCGTCTGGAATGCCTGTGCTCCTATGGGAGCTTTGCCAAGTGACCCTTGAAATGTTCTTTTCAAAACTCCTGTGTTCCAGACTGAAAGAGGCTCACATGGCTCAGGGGCCACCCACCTAGGCCAGGTCCCTGCAGGCTTATTTTATTGTGTTTGTGCTCAGGCCATACTGGGCCGCACTTGACTCTTGTGACATAGAGAATCTTACAGATTAAATACAGGCTGACATTTGATGACACACATTCTTTTGGGGAGATTGAAAGGCATTTCACTGGAATCCTCTAGTCCACCTCCTCAACATTAAGTGTATTTCAAACCACTCATACCAGGTTGCCCCAGAAGAGCCTCTATCTCAATTCCATCCTCATTGTTTCCTGAGTGGGTCAGAGGTCAGACCCTGGTCTGATCATCAAAGATCAGGACAGAGGGATGGTGGCTGATGGTTCTATAGCAACACCCACATCTCTCTTTCCCCTCTCCATTGCCACTAGGACAGGAGAGGGGCTGGGAAGACAATGGGCCCTGGCATTCGATGCCTCAGCAGAGTGTGTGCTCCTTCTTGGGCTTCTGGGGCATAGCCATCGCTCATGCTGTCTTTCAGTCTGAAGGGGGCCTATTTAGCTGCCTTGTTCCCAGGAGAGTGATTCTGTTAGTCTTTGGAGTCACTCAGGGTCCTCCTTCCAGAGGGGCCCTGCCGGGCAGCCTCTTCCTCTTGTTCCTGGGCCGGCTGCCGAAGCCCCCTTTCTCCTCTGCTCCCTCTGGTGCTCACTTCTCCCAGATGTGGAAAGATTCATGGTCTTGCTCAGAGGGAATGCCTTGATCATTGATTGAGCTTCCTGCCCGAAGGAGAAGACCGTTGGGCTGCCTGCTTCCACAGCCTTGTGTGGCCAGTCTGACACCAGCCTCTCCCTCAGCTTCCAGAACTCCACTTTCCAAGGCTGCCCCGACACTGCAGCTTTTTAGGCAGATGCCCAGATGGAGAGAGAGCAGAGTAGCAACTCGACTTGGCCAGGCTGCAGCTTTCGATTCTAACAACAGACATTGGCCTCTCAGCCAGTCGCCATTTTTCTGCTGTCAACAAGTCACTTCTGAGATTTTTTTTTAACAAAATTGCTGTTTTCACCATTAGTACAAGTTTTTTTTGTCTTGTTTGTTTTGTTTTATTTTTGGAGGGGGTGGGAAGGCAAGGCAGTCGGAGTTAAATGACTTGCCCAAGGTCACACAGCTAGTAAATGTGTCAAGTGTCTGAGGTCGGATTTGAACTCAGGTTGTCTTGACTCCAGGTCCGGTGCTGTATTCACTTTGCCACCTAGCTGCCCCTAGTACAAGTTTTATTGTAACATAGTTCTACTCCCAGTTTTACTTCAGCACGTCCAAAACATGCCAGATGCATGATCTCTTTTCTGGATGGATCCACTTCTGTGGACCAGTCCGTTGTTTTCTTCTGTTTGGGGCATTACACAACACACTGATTCTCCCTTCCCACACGTGACACAACAAACCCTTTCTGGTGTGCACTCTCACAAGGCTGCTCATACCAGGATCTGTTCAGCCGCTGCCCAGCTGATGGGCTTGGTTTCTAGTTCTTGCTTTCCAAAAAGGCATGCTTAAATGTTCCTGCCTCAGGGTCTAAGTATTTGTGAATTGGAGCTTTGATCCTCTGACTGCTTAGCTTAGCCTTGCCTACTCACATTCTCTGACTGCTTATCTACTGGGATCAGCTCTACCTAGCTCCAGGGTCCTCGGGTTCTAGCTTTGGAGCCTGCACTCTGTTCTTGGGATGAAGTCTCTCACTGTCATCACTTAACTCTGTTTTCCTCTTCCACAGCAAACGAAGAGGAAGTTGGACGATGCCAACAAGCGCCTGGAGTTTCTCTACGACAAGCTCAGAGAGCAGACCGTAAGTTTTTGGGGAGTGAGCAGAATCATGAGAGGTTTCTTTGCTGGCACGCACGCCATTCCCCTGACTTTACTCAGTGAAGAGAGGGAAGGAGTCGTCACCGTGCGCCTGTGTGGGCTTGATTAGAACAAGCCATTCTGACCTAGCCTCGTCTGCTAAATTGGTAGATCAGGGAAGTGCTGTGTACCCGGCAGATGCTTGGGTTTCTAACCAAGCTGACAAGCCTCCTGCTGTCCTTGGGGGAAGGGGGCCGTGTCCAGGCCATGAGGACAGGGAGGTGAACTCCAGAGTTCTGCCTGCTGGGTGGCCCAGGCTGAGAGAAGGCCTTCAGGCCAGCGGAGAGGGCTTCCTCCCGTCTGCACTTGACCCCATCCCTGCTCTGCGGCATTCCGATCCAATTATACACATGGCCTGCTTGTTAGATTTCTAGATGAAATGGAGCTGACAGGGATAATTAGTTGGATGCCAAAAATGTAAGCAGGTTGGAATGATTAAATCTAAGAAAGTGAAATGGAACAAGGAAAAATGTGGATTTCTCTCCTTGTGCCCTTAGTTTTTCTGACCCCAAGTGCTAGAGAGGGGAGGCTGTGAGAAGGAGCCCTGGGTTTTGGGGGAGTACCAGCTGAGGGAGAGCAGCTTTTGGCTCTGGGAATGCCAGAACATTGCCCAGTGTGATGGAAGCAGAGCAGTAGCGTCTCTTTGGGCCACCTCTCGAGAACAGTGTTCTGGTTGCCACCATTCAGAAAAGCCCTGGACAGACCAGAAGTGGTCCCAGAGGAGAGGACCAGAAGGAACTGAGGAATCAGGTAGAAAAGGGATCGGATTCGTTCTGTTTGGTCCAAAGAGAAGAAAGGGCATCCATTAGTAGAAATTAGGAGGAAGCAGCTTTCATACCAGTCTGAGGGGAACTTGCCTTTTAAACCTATCTAGAATGGAGCGGGTTTCCCCAGGAGGTGATGTGTTCCCTGGCATTAGAGCCACCAAGCAGAAGGTGAGCGATCTTGGAAATGCAGAAGCATCACTTGGAAGGACCTTCCAAAGTCCTGGAGAGGGCAAGGTCACGCCTGGAATGGAGGTGCCAGAGCCCATTTTCAGGAACGTTATGAAGAGGACTCTTCTTCAGACACCGTAAAGGCCCATCCAGACCTTACAAGTCTATGAGTAATACATGTGTTACTAGAACTAGTAACCACTAGAACCTCCCCTTAATGGCCTCAGAGATAGAATCACCATGGGAGTGATGAAGAGAGGAGAGGTGGGGGCTGTGCCAGAGAGAGGAGAGAAATTCTTGTTTTAATAGTCAGTATAAACTCGCGAACTTGTCCAGGGAACTTTCCGTCTTTTCGGTTTTAATTGGGGCTTGAAATAGGAAGGAGTGGAGAGAAAGTCAGGTGTCTTTCCTGTGACTTTTAGGAGGCTTGTCACTCCATTTCCGGGCCAGTTGAGTTTCAGTGTCACTTAGTAGCAGTGAGAGATCAGTGTGTGTGAGACACAGGCTCAGCTTGCCTTCCGTCGCCTGGTTCTTACTTGTGCCCTCCCCAGGACTCTGTTCTGCTCATGACGGGAAGGGGGAGAATGAGGACTTCTGGGTGTTTATCTTGAAGGACTTGGGGCAGTTTTGCTGATACTTTTTTCTGTTTTGATTTTTGTGTGCCAAAGCAGGGCACATGGCTCGTGAGCTCTGGGCCCTCCATCTGTCCTAAGGATACATGGGTCGAGTGGGATGCCACTTGAGGTGTATGGGAAGAGAAACATCTTTATTTTCATCCACAAATATGGGAGTCATGGAAGAGTTAAAGTTCCTGTGAGGAAAAACTTAGCATTTTGCACTTATTAGCAAAATTTGACATTGCTTCCTTTATTAATTTGAACATTGGAACTACTTGATCATTTTGGTAAAGTGTTTGGTGATAATTTTCTCGGATCCATTTTAAGAACTTAAGAAATCCCAGGCTCACCGACTATCTTCAGAACCCACTTTGTTGCTGTATTTTAGATGGTTTCAAGCCTAATTTGGTTTCTAGATCTAGACTGTGGGAGGCTTTGGTGGAAAACTCCCTTCTCTGACCCGGCTCTGTGTGCTTGTTCCAGCTTTCCCCAACAATCCTCAATGGTCTGCACAACATTGCAAGGAGCATTGAAACTCGGAATTACGGGGAGGGCCTGAACATCCACACGCACGTCGTAAGCACCAGCAACTTCAGTGAGACGTCAGCCTTCATGCCTGTGCTCAAGGTGGTCCTGACACAGGCCAACAAGCTGGGCGTCTGAGTGGCGGCCCAGCCCCCGCCTCTGGCCTCACTAGCATGCTTCCAGGCCATTCAGCCAGAGCTCGTCCTCTGTTTTTGCCTATCAACTCGCTCAGGGCAGCCCCAGGACAGCCCCTGCTTCTCTTCAGTTTAATCTTTTACTGCCCATAATGATTCCTCTTCTCCGCAGATAGTAGAGTTCATGGGTTACACTTAGTATGGGCTACTAAAGTCAATATTGTACTAATAAAATGGTTTTTAATACTTTGATGTGCTGTTTTAAAAAGAGCATTCAGTTATGCATTAAGCAGAGGGAAAACCGATTTTACTCCATATTCCCCTATTTCCTTGGTATCAACCAGATTTAAAAAGTATAATCTTATGTGTATCCAGTGTTTAGGGGTTTTTTGCACCCCAAAATTTAGTTTAATCTCGCTTTTGAAGAGGAAAAAACATTATTTTGGATCAGAACAAATAGCCAAAATCCAGAAGATAATATATGGGTTTCAGTACATAGGAATTCATTAAAATATACTTATGTTAATACTTCAGAGATCTATGGTTTCATCTGTATGAGTGCTCTGTTTACTGGTATAGATTACAGCCTCTCCCTGCCTTGGTAAAGAGCTTGTTGTTATGGACAAAACAACCAGCTGTCCATGGTCAGCCTTTCCATGCTAAGTCACTCTAAGCTTGACCAGGCTGGACCTGAAATGACTGACAGACATTAAAATATGCCTTCAGGAAAACTGAGGTTTCTAGAGTTAAAAATCCATCTCATGGAGAGCTATTGAAATGCATCTCTGGACTTTGAGAATTCTTGGTCCTAAAGTGTTGCTAATAAATTTTGTTCAGATTTTCAATTGAGGTTTTGTTTCATTTCTGTTGTATTTAATTTTTGTTTTAATTATCCCAGACTTGAGTTTAGTTAGCTTGATAAATCAGAACCAAAAGTTTCCTAGCTTACCTTCCATTTAGAAGAAACTGGTAAAGCAGATGGTCTGGGTAGTCTTCTCTATTCCTCACCCAGAGTGAATGACTCATTTCCAAATCTAGTATTTTGGTCCTTCCAGAGAAAACTCCCCTTGGCTGTTTGCTGCCCCTCGGGGGGGGCCCCCATTATTTAAATACTTGACATTTCAGCCTTGTGTTTCTCCATGTCTGTGCCTAGATGAACGCATCACCACTCCCCAGAGCTTGGTGAGACCATGAAATTCTACCAGGACCCAAGAGACCAAAATAAATCAAGTATCATGACACCATAAAACAAATCCCAGCCATGTGGTGCCATGCTCAGTCGGGGAGACTGGAGCTCAACTTTGACCTCAGATGTTTAATAGCTGTGTGACCTCGGTGGTTTCCTTATCTGTAGAATGGGAGATAGTAGCACCCACCTACCTCATAGGGTTGTTGTGAGGACCAAACAAGATTATATTTGGGAAACACCCTTAAAACTTCAAAGTACCCTGTAAATGCTAGCCGTTGTTGCCACTTTATGACTGTGGCCTAGGGTGAGTAGCTGAAACTCTGGCACTCAGTTTCCTCGTTTGTAAAATGAGTGTAGCTGCAGAGGTCTCTTTTGCTTCTAGAACTAAAACTAAAGGTGACTGTCCGGTTTAGATGAATATACAAGATTTTCCAGAAGTCTTAGTGCTGTTTGACACTTAAATGGTTTAATTAAGTTTAATTTAATAATTAAGTTTAAGATGAAATTTTTGAGTTAAGTTTAAAATGAAACTCAAGACTTTTGGGACATCCTATACATTACTATTTGAGGGCACAAAACCATGCAGTCCACTATCAGACCTTCTATTAGTAAGTCCTACCAGAAACTTAAACCGACTTTTCATTTGGAAAAACTCATATTTTTAAAAAAATCAAAACTCCTTTGTAAAAATATCTAATAGCATTCTAGACCTGCTTGTGTCTACCCAAGGACATACATTGGTTGATAGATGAATTTTTACCAATCATGGAAAATTATTCTACTTTCAGAAATACCTTTTTTGGTGGGGAGGGGCGGGTTATTTAATCTCTGTATCTTTATTGCTCATGGCCCTTCAGTGAATGGAGGAAAGGTAAGTTGACTGTGGAAACATCTGAGCTAAGTTACGGAGATAATTGGAGTACAGGATTTATGGGGAGAGACTATTTTTCCTTAGCAGAAAAAAAAAAACTCAAAGGGAAAACATTGTTTTCTGAAACAAATAATAAAAATTTAGCTCACTTTTTAAATGATTAAAATATTCATGATAAATATCCTTGTAATCTCTGATGGTGGCTTATGCCTGTTTATTCCCTACACTTTGGATAAAGATTTCAGACGAGATTCATTACCACTCTTAGAGGAGTTTTATGTTGTGCATAAAACAGTCCCTTTTTTGGGGGGGGGGTGACTTCTTATTTATTTATTTAAACAAATGCTTTATTAACTTCTGTTTTACATCATTCATTTCCACCAGATTTTGAGTTACAATCATTCCCTCCCCCCCCCGTTTTTCCCCTACCCACTCTCCCAGAATAGCAGTCCCACAAGATATCGATTCCTCCAATCTGCTCTCTCCCATACCCCCTTCAACTTTTCCATTAGAGGAAGGTGAATCTTTGTGTCCCAATGCCTGCACATCTTATCTCCCAATTACAAGCAAAAGAGTATTAATAATAATATTTATATATATTTGAAACATTTAATCTTAAGACCTTGAATTTCAGATCCATTTCTTTCCTCCCTTGTCACCCATTCCCTCTGGGGAGATAAGCAATTCAGTATATGTTGCACATGTCTAGCTTTGCAAAACATCATAGTAGATATATTGTACAAGGCTGCTTATAATTCCCTCCCACTCATCCCACCCCCCACCTGGTCCATTCCCTACATGATCCTGTCCCTCTTCTATAGTGGATACTTCCAACCTCCCCTTCCCCCAAGGATGCCCTCCCATCCATCATCCCTCCTGTCATCCCCCTTCCCCCTATTCTGCTATAGGTCAAGATATCCCATTTAGTATGTATGTCAATTCTCTCCCTGAGCCAAATTCAGTGAGAATGTGGTTTTGCCTTTTTCCCTTCCTATTCTCCCCCTCCCTTGCAACCACTTCCCCTTGCTTCTTCTACATGAGATAGTTTACCCTACCCTGTCTCTCCCCATCTCCTCTTGCCACTTTCCTCTCTCACCTCATAATTTCACCCCTTGAGTATCCTCCCTTCCCAACAAATTCAACCTATGTAACCATATACACACACATTCACATATGTATTCATATGACCACACACCCTTCTTCCATTATTTTCATAGTGAGAAAGATTTCATCAGTCACAGTTATTGTTTTTCCATATAGGAATGTAAATAGTTCAACTTGGATAAGTTCCTTTTGATTTCTTTTCCCTGGCATCTTCTCGGGCATCTCTTGCTTCTTGTGTCTGGACGTCAAATTTTCTATTCAATTCTGGTTTTTTCCTCAAGAATGCTTGAAAGTCCTCTATTCCACTGAATGACCATATTTTCCCCTGAAACAAAATACTGTTTTGCTGGGTAGGTGACCCTTGGGTTCATTCCCAGTTCTTTTGCCCTCTGGAATATCATATTCCATGCCCTTCTATCCCTCAGTGTAGAAGCTGCCAGGTCCTGGGCTATTCTGATTGTGTTTCCACAATATTGAAATTGTTTCTTCCTGGCTGCTTGGAGTATTTTCTCCTTGATCTGGGGATTCTGGAACCTGGGTATAATATTCCTGGGAGTTTTCTTTTTGGGATCTTTTTCAGGAGGTGATCTGTGGATTCTTTCAACCTCTATTTTGCCCTCTGGATCTAAAACATCAGGGCAATTTTCCTTGAGAATTTCTTGAAGGGTGATTTCTAGGTTCTTTCTTTGATCATGGCTTTCAGGTAGTCCAATAATTTTTAAATTGTCTCTCCTGGATCTATTTTCCAGGTCAGTGGTTTTTCCCATGAGATATTTCACATTGCCTTCTAATCTTTCATTTGTTTGGATCTGCTTAACAGCATCTTGATTTCTCATAAAGTCATTAGCTTCCATTTGCTCCAGTCTAACTCTGAAGGAATGAATCTCCTCAGTGAACTTTTGGGATTCTTTTTCCATCTGGCAAATTCTACTTTTTAAGGCATTCTTCTCCTCATTGCCCTTTTGGGCCTCCTTTGCCATTTGAGTTGGTCTATTTTTTAAGGTGTTGTTTTCCTCAGTCAGGCTGTTGACCCTCATTTCATACTTTTCCTGCATCCTTCTCATTTCTCTTTCCAATTTTTCCTCTACTTCTCTTATTTGATTTTTAAAGTCCTTCTTAAGGTCCTCTATGGCCTGCAACCCACTCATGTTTTCCCCTGGGGCTTTTGGAGCAAGACTTCTGACCTCATAGTCCTTTTCCCGCTCTGTGCCCCCAAAATAGGAGTCTAGGGTTGCATTTTTCTGTTTCCTTTGCCTTAGCATGTTGCCACTTAATTACTTGACTTTTGGGCTTGTTGCCACACTATGGCTCTGCTGCCAGACAGGAATTTTCATCCCAAACGTGTGGGTGACAACTTCCATTTCTGTAAGCTGGAAGCCCACCCCAGACCTCCCCCCCAGATCACAATCCGGATCCAGGGAGGTTAAAGCAAGCTCGATTACCCCCCAAGACTGGTTGCTGGATCTTCCTACAGTTCACAGGCCGGGAGCTGGAGCTGCCTCTGAAAACTACAAAATGGCGTGTCTCCTCAGAGGCTTCTAGCCACCAGGGGAGGAAGCCGACGCATTCCCCAAATACTGGTCCCAAAGTCCATAGGGCACTAACCTCTCACTTTTTCCTAGGCATGTCTATGTTGATAATTCTGGAATCGCCACAGCTGCTGGTGTTCTGGGGTCTCTCCAGCCGGCTGCTGGCCCTGCTGCTCTGGGGCTAAAACCTCGCCTCACGTGGACCAGTGCTCGGCTCGGCTCAGCTCCCTGCACTCTGAGAGTTGCCGGCTCCCAGACCACTGCGCTGGTCCTTCCTGCAGGGCTGCTGGGCTGTCCTCAGTGGGAGGTTAACTTCTCTGTGTCGTTCTGTGGGTGCTGGGGCTCCAGAAGTTGTTCAGAGTCCCCTTTTACATAGTTTGGAGGGAATCTGGGGGCAGAGTGGCTTGGATGAGCTGTTTCTATTCCACCATCTTGGCTCCGACTGCCCGCATCTTGGCTCCGACTGCCCGCATCTTTTCAATTAGAGAAATCCCCGAGGCTGAGTGCTGAGTTCCCACCATAGCAGTCAGTATCTGGGGTCAGCTGGGGTGGTGACTAATCTTGGCCAGTAGAATAAGGTACCCAGCTAACAGGCCCAACCTCTTGAGATCAGCTAATGGCTAGGAAAGGCAGTAGCCGCCACTGCTTCCCCACCTGGGCACAGACCTTGGAAAATAAAACTTCAGCCACTGTGTTGGCAATCCAGAGAACAAACCACAGCCCCTGCCCTCCAAAAAGCTCATGGTATTATTTGCATTTATGATGCACCTGCTGTATGCACTGGGAATATAAAAGCCAAAAGAACAAAAACTACAACAAAAAAACAAGCTCGTGATATATTTTTTTTCCCGCTTTTTGGAAGGGGGAGGGCAGGGCAATTGGGGTTAAGTGCCTTGCCCAAGGCCACAGGGCTAGTAAGTGTTAAGTGTCTGAGGATGGATTTGACCTAAGGTCCTCCTGACTCCAGGGCTGGTGCTCTATTCGCTGTACCCCCTAGCCTCCCCACAGTATAATGTTTTAAAAGTTGCAAGTCGAAGATTATAGATCATGCTAACCAGAGACCCTCTCTACATCCTCCCCCTCTCCCAAGCCCTTTCTCATACAAACTTGCACGGTTTTGCAAGGTTTAGGGCATCAAAACTTTGGGCTTGGGGACAAAGCTCCCTTCTCCTTAAGGAATCCACATCTAGTTGAGACTTAATTATACATGGAAATAAGTGAAGAGTGTGCATAGCTACCCTCAGCAAAAGAAGACCCTTCACCTCCTTTGGTTTCTGTCTCTCCCAGGAGTGATGCTAAAATTTTAAAAAGCTCTTATCTTTCTTATCTTTTTTTGTGCAAACACATTGCAAATTGAGTTCCAAAGTATCCATACAAGGTACTTCTTGCCCCTATGACTCCCCATTGTTTGATGAGTGACCTTACAGGGTTGTGAGGAAAATTATTTGGAGATGCTAGAACATGATATAAATTAGATTATTATTAGCAGTAAATGGGTGAAGACTGGCTTCTTCCCCAAAACCTAAAGTGAGGATAGATGAAAGATGAGCTCAGCCTTCCTGATTGAATGAATGCATGCATGCTCTCCACCCCTCTCAATATTCCATCTTTGCGGTCTAGATCTCTCTCTCTGATCACGGGACTCCTGAACTCTATTCTGCCAGCCCTCACCCCTCCTTACACACCCATCATCAGGGTGGTCTCATGTACGTTTTGTCTTTCCCACTGTCAATAGCACTGGAGTGGCCATCAGAACAGTTTTAGACCTCACTTTACCATTACCTAGCTGGCTTCAATTCATGTCAATGAGGGGGTCGGAGGAGATTTCTAAGAGTGTGATATTTGTGTGATTGTGAGGCAACCTGTGAATCTCAAGGCTGATCCAAGCATCAGTCCCTTGTGTTTTAGATTTATGTTTCTATTTCTCTTTATTAGTTAAGTGTAGGTGATTTCATCCATGTAAGACCCTTCAATCCATCCCCTACCAATTATAGAGTTGCTGTGGCTGAAAAATTCACCTTCAAAATGAGCCAGATCAGGCCTCACTTAGAGTCTTGTCAATGGGCCCACACCCCAAGCCTTGGTAGCTGAACAGAACCTGGCCGGGACAGCATGACGAGGCCTACGGGGAACTTTAGTGGAGGGTCCAAGGAACAGCATTTACCATGCAGGGCATCTTCACAGCAGGCCTGTGAGATAAACGGGTAGTGTTTTCTCAGTTTCATAGCTCATTTGCTCAAGGTTACATAGCTAAGGAGTGTCAGACTTTGGACTCATCCCAGACCTTTTAATTCCCAGGAGAAGCTATGACCCGGGGTTCTGAAGCCTTTGGTGTGTTTCTGGAAGAGACTTCAGGCAGCTTGGTGTGATGGGAAGAATTTGAGACTGGCAAACCTCCATGGCCTCATTTTCCTCTTCTGTAAAATGGTATCCTACTAAATACTCTCTTAGGCCCCTTCTTTTTTTTTTTAATTAATTTATTTTTAGTTAACAAGATTCAATTCCATAGTTCCTTGATTTTCAAATTTCCTTTCCCTCCCCCCCACCCCCCATGACAGCATATAGTCCAGTATAGGATCTGCAAATACTTTCATATTAGACATTAGTCAAGTTACAAAGGGCTTAGGCCCCTTCTTGCTTTGAAATTATGAACCTGTGAAGGGCTTTTCCTAGTAAAGAAGCATACCCAATGTGAGTATTTGACAAATGACCCCAAACTGCAAAGTTGTAAGTCAGATTCCTAGCATTTATATGGTGGTTTAAAGTTTAAAGTTTAAAAAAAAGTTTAAAGCAAAGCTCTAGAACATTGTGGGGATCCCATTGGAAATTGTTATAACTGGAGATTCTACCCCCAGTCCTAGCATTGATCTGGGAATAACCCTCCTGCCATAGCAGATGATACTTTCTGATCTTCTGCTTGTGTCCTATCCCCAGAAAGTACCTTGTATCATTACAGTATTGCCATTACAGTAATAAGTAAGTAATAAGTAAGCGTGTTGAGGGTAGGAACTGTCATTTTTGTTTTCCTATCCCCAGCACTTAGCATTGTGCTCTCGTGTTAGTCAATTAATGCTAATCAAATTCCAGAGATAAGCTTGGCAGCTTCTTACAGCGTTCAGGAAATTGGCTGCCTACACCCAGAAAATTTTAAGTGTTTCTGACTTGGTTTAAAGTATGCCCAGATGGCTCAGTCTAACAAAAGAGCTCATCTCCACTCACAGCTTTCTATCTCACTGAGTTGAATTAATAATTGATTTTATTGTAGGCTGAAGCCCTGAAGCAGTGATATTTCTTTCATCCGCAGTCTGTAGCATCTCCCCAATTTTCCCACATACTTTTTATTGTGTTGTAAGTGCTGTTCATTCGTTTCAGTCATGCCCAACTCTTCGTGACTCCATTTGGGTTTTCTTGGCAAAGACACTAGAGTGGTTTGCCATTTCCTTCTCCAGCTTATTTTACAGATGAGGAAACTGAGGCAAACAGGGTTAAATAACTTACCCAGGGTTACACAGCTAGTAAGTTTCTGAGACTGGATTTGAACTCAGGAAGATGAGTCTCCCTGACTTTTATTACAAAGCTGTTTTATAAATTGCTATAAGGACTAGCTTATTGCTAGTCACAAAAATGACTCTCTCTTTGACCACTGATTGACCCACTTAATGCACCTTGAAGTTCCTGTGTACCAAACAACTGGTTTGGTCAGCTGCGTTTAGACAAGTAATGCAAAGTGAACAAATTTTTGATTTTTAGCAAACTTCAATGACTCACAGATGCAAGCTTAGCATCTTTCCCAACCATAACTCTTGTGGTCAATGAGGCAAGGGGAAGGTGGGTATTTTCCAGATCCCCCATTGATCAATTACCCCTAACATTTCCCTCCTACCCAGACCCTCTAAATCACCCCAGCAACAACAATCAGACGTGAGGGAAAAGACCCAGCTACCTGAGCTCTCAAATGGAGTATGTGTCCCACAGCATGCCCAAGCAACAACTGATTTGTGTGCCCATGACACTGAGGGCCAGGGAAACCACATGCTTATTGCCTTTGAGTAATGAACAGCCTGGTTCACAGTCCCTTTGGGTGCTTGTGTTCCTTCTTGGTGTCTCACGGTTACTAACAAAGATTATGCAAGAGCATCCATCAAAGGCTATTGGGGATTATGGATGAGTTGGTCCAACTGAGTAGCAAGAGCAAGGGGCAACCACAGTGGTTTTTTCCATTGGTATCCACTGGTTTTATCTAGAGGGCTCATACCCTATGTGGGAAATTAGGGGAAAAAACGAGGACAAAATCTGCACAGGACACAATGAAAAAGCTTGGACAGGTTGGGTTCTGCATCACTGAAGGAGGCACCTACATCCATGAGATCCCTGATGAGACCACCGTTCCACTGAAGCAGTACTTTGTGTAGCAAAAATAATAAAAATAAAACATAAATAACATATAACAATAAATAACAAATAATAATATTAATAAAATAATAAATAACAGTAATAGATGGATTTTATAGTGTTTTAAGGGTTGCAAAGCATTTTACACACACTATCTCATCTGATCCTCCTAACAACCCTGGGAGATAGAGGCCATTATTATCTCCCATTTACAGATAAGGAGACTAACGCTGAGAGGTTAAGGAAATGTCTGAGATGGACTTGAACTTGGGTCTTCCTGACTCTGAGACCAGCACTCTCTCTACTGGAGGCTGAGTACATGTCACATCCCTATGTATATGTGTTACTATTTCCCAAGTATAGAGAGGCAACACATGATTAGTAAATATGCATTCGTTTAAAAACATTAACTGAATTCATAGTGGCTCATGAAATTCTCCAAACATAAGTCCTTGTCTCAGCTAACTAAACCTCCTGTCTTCCTCAGCCTCTAGCATGTTGAATTTTATCGATTTGCATTTCTATTTTCATAATTCTGAAGAATGGCATCCTAGTATTTATTCTTCCTTATAGCAACCAATCAGCAAACATTTTTGGAGATTACTGGGGAGACTATCTCTCTCTCTCTCTTTCCCCCATATCTGCCTATCTGTCTATAAGTATATGTCTATATGCATACATGTATGTCTGTATAAGTATATATGTATATATCTATACACACATATATGCATCTATGTGTGTGTGTGTGTATATACACACACACACACACACACACAACAAATATAAGGTAATTTCAGACACAGGGCAGGAACTACTATTGGGGCAAATCATAAACGACCTCATCTAGGAGAGAATGAGCTGCATTTTGAAGGAAACTAGGGTTTGATTCTAGGAGACAGAGGTGACAAGGTTGTGCATTCCAGGTATTGGGGACAGCTTGAGCAAAGGCTTGGAGGTGGGAGATAGAGTTTGAGGAGTGAGGAATAGTTTGGCTAGGCTGTAGAGAGCATGTAGGCAATGTATAACACACCTAAAGAAGGTAGATTTGTTCACATGTTGTGATTGTACAAATAAAAACGCATTCCATATTGGCAGTATATTTCTTGAAGTTTAATGTTGTGTTTGTGATACTGAAATGTTTGTTTTAATTTAAAGTAAAAATTTTTATTTGTATTTTTAAAAAGTTGGTGAAGGCTTTTAAATACCAAAGAGAAGACTTTGCTTTGGATCCTAGAGGCAGTATGTGTCTTTGTGAAGTTCGTTGGAGATCTTTAGCCTGAAGAGCCAGATTTCCAGCTGGCATTTGGGCATATATCAAGGAGAGGTCTTGGGTGGCTAGGTGATGCAGTGAATAGAGCACAGCCCTGGAGTCAGGAGGACCTGAGTTCAAATCTGGCACACAGACATTTAACACTTACTAGCCATGTGACCTTGGGCAAGGCAGTTAACCCCAATTGCCCCACCTTCCCCCCATCAAAAAGAAAAACAAAAAATCCAGAAGAGGTAATAGAATAGAAGAAACAATAAAGACACAAATGTTTAGGCACCAGATCCTTCTTCCAAACAGATAAGAGACCTGCCCACATGACAAGGTATGATTTCCCAATGCACTAATGACATAATTCTCACAAAGGGACTTCCCAGTGGCCATGGAGGCAGTGGCCATTGCTCGCCTTTGCTGCCATGATATGAGACCAATGTTCCTCAGATGCACAGATGATGGAGATGAAATGGAGGCAGATCTGCAATGGTAGGAACTGATGGCTATTAGAAAACCCATTGGTTGATGAGCTGGAGAAGACAGCTGCCCTTCAGTATGACCCCTAAGGGTGATTCCAGACACTCCGCCCTTTTTTTTGATTCTCTTCTCTAAATTATAGCACCAACCTTCTAAGGGTCTCCTTGCCTCAAGCCTCCAGTCCATTCGTCATCCTGTTGCCAAAGAGATTTTTCCAATGACGTATTTTATATTTTCTTCTATTCTTTCATCCTTTTGATTTTGTTTGACTGATTCTTGTTGTCTCATAGAATCATTAGCTTCCACTTGCCCAATTTTAATTTTTAAGGAGTTGCTTTCTTCAACGTACTTTTCCCCCCCATTTTGTCAACAAAGAGATTTTTCTTGAGAGCAGATCTGACCATATACTTTCCTTATTTTATCAGTACCAGTGACTTCTGGGGAAAAAATAAAGCAAGCTAATCAATTCTTCTGTTTAGCTGTTAAAGGTCAATATAACCTAAACCAAACATCCTTTCCAGCCTTGTTAGACATCACTCCTCTTTCTTCACTTTGTGATGTAGTCAAACTCATCTCTCTGTTCTTCACATCCAGCATTCCATCTCCATGCCTTGGTACTGACTGACTCCCATGCCTGGAATGCACTCACTCTTTATTTCAGCCTCTTAGAGTCTGTGTCTTTGTTTAAATTGTAACACAAGCACCACCTTCCACATGATGCCTTTCCTGATCCCCTCCAATTGTTAATTCCCCACTCTCTTAAATTGAATTACTTTGCACATATTGGGGCAGCTAGGTGGTGCCCCAATATATATATGTATATATCTTATATATTATGTATATATTTTACATATTTATATATTTAAAATTTTTATATTTTCTTTTTAAAAATTATATGTAATGATTTTAAACATTATTTTAAAAAATTTGAACTCCAAATTCTTTTTGTCCCTTCCTCCCTTTCCCCCTCTTTGAGAAGGCAAGCAATTTGATATAGATTACACGTGTGCATTCATGTAAACATTTCTATATTGGCCAGGTTGTGAAAGAAAACACCACCAACTCTGCAAA
>WOXC01007112.1:0-150000 GCA_011680675.1 Gymnobelideus leadbeateri
CTCTAGGTGTTCTCTACCATCATATCATCTGTAAAGAGTGATAGTTTTGTTTTTTCATAGTCTATTTTTATTCCTTTAATTTGTTTTTCCTATCTCATTGCTATAGCTAGCATTTCTAATACAATATTGAATAATAGAGGTGATAATGGATATCTTTGCTTCAGCCCTGATAGTTTTGAGAAGGCTTTAGTTTTATCTCCTCTACAGATAATGCTTCTTCTTCTTCTTCTTCTTCTTCTTCTTCTTCTTCTTCTTCTTCTTCTTCTTCCTCTCCTCCTCCTCCTTCTTCCTCTTCTCCTCCTCCTCTCCTCCTCCTCCTCCTCCTCCTCCTCCTCCTCCTCCTTCTTCTTCTTCTTCTTCTTCTTCTTCTTCTTCTTCTTCTTCTTCTTCTTCTTCTTCTTCTTCTTCTTCTTCGCTTTTTGGAGGGCAATTGGAGTTAAGTGACTTGCCCAAGGTCACACAGCTAGTTTTTGTGTTAAGTGTCTGAGGCTGGATTTGAACACAGGTGCTCCGGACTCCAGGGCTGGTACTCCATTCACTGCACCACCTTGCTGCCCCCGATAATGCTTATTTTTTTAAGGTATATACTACTTTTTAATGAAATGTTTTATTGATTCCTGTGCTTCTTAGAGTTTTTAGTAGGAATGGATGTTGTATTTTGTCAAAAGTTGTTTTTTCCCTGTATCTATTGAGATACTTATAAGATTTCTGTTGTTTTTATTATTGACACTATTAATTATGCTGATAGTTTTCCTAATATTGAACCAGACCTGAATTCCTAGTATAAATTCTACCTGGTCACAATGTATGCTCTTTGTGATATATTGCTGTAATCCTTTTGAGGGTATTATATTTAAAATTTTGGAAATTGGTCTGTAGTTTTGGTTCTCTGTTTTTGCTCTCCCTGCTTTAGGTATCAAAATTATATTTATTTCATAAAACAAATTTTGTAGGATTCCATTTTTACCTGATTTTTTCTTAGGTGGCTCATTTATTGCTTGTTCAATCTCTTTTTCTAAAACGGGATTAGTTAAATATTCTATTTCCTCTTCTGTTAATCTAAGCAGTTAAAATTTTTCAAAAATATTGATTCATTTCACTTAAATTGTCAGTTTTACTAGCATGTGACCAGGTAAAATAACTCTTACGATTTCTTCAATTTCATCTTCATTGGTTGTGCATTCACCCTTTTCATTTTTGATTCTGGTAATTTGGTTTTCTTTTTTCTTTTTAAAAAATCAAATTAAGAAATTGTTTATCATTTTAATTATTTTCTCCATAAATCTAGCTCCTAGTTTTATTAGTTCAATGATGTGTGTGTGTGTGTGTGTGTGTGTGTGTGTGTGTGTGTGTGTGTGTGTATACTTTCAATTTTATTAATCTCTCCTAGGATTTTTAGGATTTCAATTTTGGTGCTTAATTGGGTATTGTTAAAATTCATTTTTCCCCTAGGGTTTTTCTTTTACACACCCAATTCATTAATCTACACTTTCTCTCTTTTATTTATGTATTTGTTTAGAGATATAAATCTTCCACTAAGTACTGCTTTGCACACATCCCACAAATTTTGTAGTATTTTCTCCTTGATCTGGGAATTCTGGAACCTGGCTATAATATTCCTAGGAGTTTTATTTTTGGGATCTTTTTCAAGAGGTGATCTGTGAAATCTTTCAACCTCTATTTTGCCCTCTGGGTCTAAAACATCAGGGCAATTTTCCTTGAGAATTTCTTGAAGGATGATTTCTAGGTTCTTTCTTTGATCATGGCTTTCAGGTAGTCCAATAATTTTTAAATTATCTCTCCTGGATCTATTTTCCAGGTCAGTGCTTTTTCCCATGAGATATTTCATATTGCCTTCTATTCTTTCATTTGTTTGGATCTGCTTAACAGCATCTTGATTTCTCATAAAGTCATTAGCTTCCATTTGCTCCATTCTAACTCTGAAGGAATGAATCTCCTCAGTGAGCTTTTGAGATTCTTTTTCCATCTGACAAATTCAGCCTTTTAAGGCATTCTTCTCCTCATTGCCCTTTTGATCCTCCTTTGCCATTTGAGTTAGTCTATTTTTTGAGGTGTCATTTTCCTCAGTCAGGCTGTTGACTCTCATTTCATACTTTTCCTGCATCCTTCTCATTTCTCTTCCCAATTTTTCCTCTACTTCCCTTATTTGGTTTTTGAAATCCTTCTTAAGGTCCTCTATGGCCTGTAACCCTCTCATATTTTCATTTGGGGCTTTTGGTGCAGGATTTCTGACCTCATAGTCCTTCTCCTGTTCCATGCTTTGATCCTCTTTGCCCCCAAAATAGGAGTCTAATGTTGAATTTTTCTGTTTATTTTGTTTCCTTTGCCTAGGCATGTTGCCACTTAATTACTTGATTTTTGGGCTTGTTGCCACAGTAGGACTCTGCCACCAGACAGGGGATCTTCTGTCCCAAACATTGGGGTCTTCACAACTTCTGGAGGTATTAGTTGTGTGGCCTCTGTGAAGTCTCCATATGCTCTGGCAAGCTGCATACCCACCCCAAGACCTCCCCACAGACTGCAATCCAGATCCAGGGAGGTTAAAGCAAGAGCAATTGCCCCCCAAGACTGATCACTGCATCTCCCTACAGTTTGCAGGCCAGGAGCTGAAGCTGCCACTGAAGCTGCAAAATGGCCTCTGTGCCATATCTCTTGAGCCACTTTTCACCCCCGGGGGAAGAAGCCTGATGCATTCCCCAAATACTGGTCCCAAAGTCCATAAGGCACTAACCTCTCACTTTGTCCCAGGCATATCTGTGTTGATAATTCTGGAATCACCACAACTGCTGGTGTTCTGGGGTCCCTCTGACTAGCTGCTGGCCGGGTCACCCTGGGGCTAAAACTGCAGCTCATGTGGGCTTAGGCTTCTCTCCCAGAGCACTGTGCTGGCCACTCCCAGGGCACTGCGCTGTCTGCTCCCTGAATGCTGCACTTGCTGTTCCCTGCCGGGCTGCAGGGCTGTCCTCAGCAGGAGGTTAGCTTCTCTGTGTCTTTTCTGTGGGTGCTGAAGCTCCACAAGTTGTTCAGAGTCCACCTTTTACATGGTTTGGAAGTTGTGTGGGGGAGAGTGGCTTGGAGGTGCTATTTCTACTCTTCTATCTTGGCTCTGCTCCCCCAATTCTGATTTTTAAGACATTCTTCTCCTCTGGCTTTTTGAACCTCTTTTGTCATTTGTGTTATTTTCTTCAGTATTTTTTTGGATCTCCTTTAGCAAGCTATTGACTCATTTTTCATGATTTTCTTGCATCACTCTCATTTCTCTTCCCAATTTTTCCTCTATCTCTCTTATTTGGTTTTCAAAATCCTTTGTGAGCTCTTCTGTGGCCTTAGAACAAGTCACATTTTTCTTGAAGGTTTTGGATGTAGGAGCTCTGACTTGCTTTTCTTCTTCTGAGTGTATGTTATCTTCCCATGTCACCAAAGTAAGAGTCTATAGTTTGAGTTTTTTCTGCTGTTTGCTCATTTTCCCAGTCAATTACTTGACTTTTTAAACTCTTTGTTAAGGTAGGGCTCTGCTTCCATTGTGGAGGGTGTACTGTACAGAACTTCAGGGATTTTGTGCAGCTGTTTTCAGAGATACTTCTACAGACTTGTAAATTTTCAGTTCTTGAAAGGTGGGATCAAAGGAGAGGTGTTTATTCTTTTCCTGGCCTGTGCTCTGGTCTGTGAGGGACCACAAGCACTTTTTTCTGCCTTGGAATTATGAGGAGGATTCCCTCTCCACCACTGCCACAAGCTCCGCTAAGCCAGTGCTCCTCCTCACCCCAGGGCCTCCATCCAGGACTGAGATTCCGATCCAAGCACAGGCAAAGCAAGAGAATCCTGCCTTAGTGCCAGGAAAGAAATCCTTGCAATTCCCCTCTGATCAGACATTCCATCCCCCCATTATCTGTGGACCAAGAACTCCAGAAGCAACCACTGCTGCAACTGCTGTCCCTGGACTGGGGCCAGACTGTGCTCCTTTCTCACCCAGGTCCAACCGACCTTTCCTACTGATGTTCTATGTTGTCTTTGTAATTTGTTGGTTGAGAAGTCTGGATAACATCATATCTGACAGTGATTCAGTCCCCATGAGGTGTGCTCAAGTTTGCTGGGACCCAGTCTATGCTGGTATATTTTGCACTGGTCTGCACTTCTATTCTAGCCTGGTGCAATAGATCTTTCCTGTTGACCTTTCCAGGTTGTCTTGGGCTAGAAATTTGCTTCACTCTGTCATTTTATTGGTTTTGCTGCTCTGGTCATTTTTTACAGGCATTTTCAGGGGTTTGGGGGAGAGTTCAAATGAGTCCCTGCTTTTATTTGGCCATCTTGGCTTTGCCTCTTGTTATTTTCTTTAATAAAATTATTGATTATTTCTATGATTTGTTCTTTGACCCATGCCTTCTTTTAGGATTAAAGTGTTTCATGTCTAATTAACTTTTTTTTTTTGCTTTTTGGAGGGCAATTGGGGTTAAGTGTCTTGCCCAAAGTAATTGTGTCAAGTGTCTGAGGTCGAATTTGAACTCAGGTCCTCCTGACTCCATGGCCAGTGCTCTATTAACTGCACCACCTAGCGGCCCCACTAATTAACTTTTAATCTATGCTTCCATGGCTCTTTATTAAGTGTGATTTTTATTGTAATGTGGTCTGGAAAAGTTCATTCAATATTTATGCTTTTCTACATTTGATTCTGAGAATTTTATGCCATAATACATGGTCAATATTTGCAAAGGTGTCACGTATGGCTAAATTATATATATATATATATATATATATATATATATATATATATACACACACATATATGTATATATTACATTCTATTTGCATTGTTTTCTCTATAAGTTTATCATATCTAACTTTTCTAAGATTCTTTTTATTTTCTTGACTTCTTATTTATTTTGTAGTTAGATTTATCCAGCTCTGAGAAAGGAAGGTTGAGGTCACCAATTATTATAGCTTTACTATTTCCTCAAGTAATTCATATAACTTTTCCCTTAAGAATTTGGATGCTATTGGGGCGGCTAGGTGGCTCAGTGAGTAGAGCGTCAGCCCTGGAGTCAGAAGGACCTGAGTTCAGTTCTGGCCTCAGACACTTAACACACACAAACAAAAACCTAGCCGTGTGACCTTGGGCAAGTTATTTAACCCCAATTGCCCTCCAAAAAGCAAAAAAAAAAAAAAAAAAGAATTTGGATGCTATGCCGGTTGATGTATATATGTTTGACATTGATACTATTTTGTTTTCTGTGGTTTCTTTTAACAAGATGTATTTTCTTGATTATCTCTTTTAATGAGGTCTATTTTTGCTTTTTCTATTTCTGAGAGCATAATTGCTATTCCTGCCTTTTTTTTTAGCTATAGCTGATAAATAGTAGATTCTTCTCTAGTCCCTTATTTGAATTCTTTTTATCTTGGCTCCCTTAGCTCCTGATATTCTGAACTCACCTCCAACCCTAAGATCTCCTCCTCTGATAAGTGGGTTTTTCCCCAGAATTTCTAATTGAGGAATTGCTCATGCTACAGGGTAGCTAGGTGATACAGTGGATAGAGTTCTAGGGCTAGTTAGGAAGACTTATTTTCGTGTATTCAAATCTGGCCTCGGACATTTACTAGCTGTGTGACACTAAAGATGTCACTTAACCTTGTTTTCCTCAGTTTCTCCTCTGTAAAATGAATTTTAGAAGGAAATGACAAACCACTCCAGTGTTTTTGCCAAAAACAAAATAAAAAAAAACAAAACAAAATGAGCTGGGGTCACTATGAGTCTGAAATGACACAATAACTGCAACCCACTCTACATATGCTTACTTCTAACCTAGCTAAGATCCTGACTCTGAAGACTACTTTTCCACTTTCACTTTACCCTCCTTTTATGCAGTCTTCCTTCATTAGAGTCTATGCTCATTGAGAGTTGGAATTGTCATTCATTTTGCTTGTTTTATTTTCCCCAGCACTTAGTACAGTGTCTGGAAGATTGTAAACACTAAATAAGTATTTTATCTAATCTGATACGATCTAATCTGAAAGAATGTAAATGCTGATTTAAAATCATGTAACTTTTTTTGTACTGTTATTTTAAAATTTTGAAATTTGGTGCCCTAAAACAAAGACTTTGCTATCCTGATTTAGTTTTGACTATGAAAGACACTAATCTTAGAATGGAAAGAACCAAGGAAGTCATTCAATTGAGGCTTCCTTGTAAAATATTTCTGATAGGTGGTCATTTTTCCTTACTTTGAATGTTATATGATTCTATGGCCATTATATATTGTTTACACCCATAGATTGCTACTTATCACTGTGGTTGTGGTGATTAGTATCTGGCATAATCCCCAGCTAACTACATATAAATGTGGCTTTAGCTTCCCCTTACTTTAACAAATATTTCAATTGCTTGAGCCCATGATTAACATAGCATAATTATTTTGCTTATACAATATTGGTTTTGTTTTTTTGTTGTTGGTTACAATGAGATAAATTTATACTCCCAGTTCATAAACAAAGATGTATTAAAAATTCTTTCAGCTCAATTTCTTCATAAATTTTCTTATTCATTAAATCTTGTGGGATGGTAAAGATGATTCTACTTTTATGGGCCTCCAAGTAGGGAAACAATTTTTTCAGCAATAACTACAAATATGATATTTCCTTTATCAGCTCCTTTGGTGATAATCAGAGTGCACTCAATCTAATTCAGTTCAGTTAAGTTCAATTCAACAAGTATTTATTAAGGTCCTATTGTATGATGACACTCTTGGAAATTTTTTTTTTAAGTCCGAACCTTTATGAAGTTATTACAAGGCAATCTGAGGAAGGAGAGAACACTAATGATGAAGGAGATCACTGATGCATTCAAAGAGGTGATGAGTTGAACCTTGTAGGATGGTGAGAATTCTACTTTATAGTTGTTTAGCTATGCCTATGTTTCCTGATATAAATTTTCATTGGTAAAAGTTTTCAATAACACTAATTCTTCATCACAAATGATTATGCCACCTGACATGTTGATTCAAATTCAATAGGAGATTCTAGCTGTGTCCACAAAAATTTACTCCAAATGACTTTGTTGGTTTTAACAATGCCCAGAATTCTGTAAATAATCTCACCTCTGGAGATTTTAGAATTACTACCATAAGCCCCCAAAGCAAACAATCATTCTCAAAGACAGTTCTGATAAAAGATAAAATGTTTCAACAGATCCTCTGACAAATAGCCAAACAACTTGACAGTGTGAAATGAAGTACTTTTAGAAACACCTAGACTTTTTCTCCCAGTTGCTTCTTTGATGATAAATTATTATGAGATAGGTTTATAAACATTTCATAAAATCAAAGATTTAAAGCCAGAAGGGATCTTAGAGGCTATGCATTCTAACTTCCTTATTTTACAAATAAAGAAATTAAGAATAAAAGTTGAATGACTTGTTCAGGGTTACCCAGATAATAAATGTCTGAGACAGGCTTTGAACTCAGGTCTTCTAGGCCTGAAGTCTAGCATTCTGTCCAGTGTGCCACCTAGGTTTGGAATGCCTAACAATAATTAGTTAATCTCCCAGACAACAGTTGATAATATTGTTCTCTCTCTCTTCCCCTTTACTGAGTTCACAAGTTAGGAAAATGTAGGTTAGAGTGATTAAGCCAGTTGCCCAGTGTCACATAGTAATGAGTGAAAAAGTTGCTTTCAAAATTCAAATCCCCAGTTTAAAAATTTTAAATTCCCAAGTGTCATCATATAGTTTCAATGTGAAACACTGAATGAAAATGTCAAAGCTTATCATTTTTCTTCTTCCCCTTCAATACTCTTTTCACCTGGGTTCTTGGTTTCTGTTTCTCCTCTGTCTCTTATCTAACACTTTGTACCTCCTTCAATGCCATTAATTCTAACTTATTCATTCCCATGGTCCTTTAGGTTCTATGTTGGCTAAACAAATAAAGCAATGGTCATTCATCATCAAAAGTAAAATAGGGAAAATAAAAAATGGTCTTCAAAATAAAACACATGAGCATGTTTATTGTTAATCTTTTACATTTGACAAAAGATAATCCTATAAAAAATAGTAATCAAAATTTTAAAGCCTGAGAAAAGACATGGTAAAAGCTCCTTCATCTATAAAATAAGAGATTAGACTGGATGGCTTCTAAGGTCCCTTCTAACTTTTAAATTATAATCTTATGAAGTAATAGAAGTCAGAAAAAAGTCTAAAACAAGCAAAAGCATAATTCCAAAAGAAAACAATTGAAGAGCCATTTTTCACTTTGTGTAATATATGTTCTTTGGGTGCCTATTATTATGCATTTTAGTGTATTAGAATATTATTATATAGTAAGAAATGGTAAATATGAAGAACTCAGAAAAAATGGAAATATTCATAAGAAATAAGGCCAAGTGAAATATGTTAAATGAGGAGAATACAATTAATGACTGGAATTATATACACACCTGTGTATACATATATACAAACACATACATCCATGCATATACTCATATACATACATATATACTTATATAAACACATATATACACACGCACATAAATCTATATGAAAGGATCAGTAAAAGTAAGTTGAACTCTAAGAAATGGAAAAAATTGATATCATCTCAGAAAACAGAATATGTATATATCTCCTTTCTCAGCAGAGAAGCAGGGGGCTACTTAGAAAGCTGAATACATTGCAGGACATGGATACATACTGGTTGTGTTTTGTTGTTCAGTTGTGTCGGGTGAGTCAGACTCTTCATGTTCCCATTTGTGGTTTTCTTGGGAAAGATACTGGAATGGTTTGCCATTTTCCTTCTCCAATTCCATTTACAGATGAGGAAACTGAGGTAAATGGGATTAAGTGACTTGTCCAGAGTCACACAGCTAGTTAGTTCCTGAAGCTAGATTTGAACTCAGGAAGATGAGTTTTCCTGACACCAGGCCCAGCAAGCTATCTACTGGGCTATCTAGCTGCACTAGTTTTTCACTTGACAATTTATCTTTCTTACAATGGATAGTTTGACTTTGGAGGTGTTTTTTTTTTTTACAAGAATTGCTGTGATAAAAAAAAGATATCAATTTAAAACATTGTGAAATAGTAAGTTATCCATCCTTCTTTTTTTGAACAGTTTGAATGGTAACAAATTAACTGTTTTACAGGTTATTTTTATTATTGGATGGCACCAATTATTGGAAAGTTATTTCTCATACTTCAAATAATTTATTACCTCATGCATGTGAAATATATCCCCAATGTACCAGTATTCAACCAGTGTACCTGTATTGAACCAACACTGGCATAGCAGTTATGATGCTGTATTTAGGAATGTCTGGGGTTTAATCCCTCCTCAAATACTTTTTATGTTCCTACATGAGTCACTTAGCCAATCAATATAAACCTCAATTTCCTCATCTGTAAAATGAGGATGTTGTATTTGATGCCTTCTAAGGTCTCTTCCAATTCCAAATCTATGATCCAATAACTTTTTATATAGTACTATTATCTATGTTTATTTGTTTCAGTCATGCCCCTCTTTTTGGCTCCATTTGGGGTTCTCTTGGCAGAGATACTGGAGTAGTTTGCCATTTCTTTCTCTAACTCATTTTTACAGATGAAGAACGGAGTTAGGTGATTTGCCTAGGGTCACACAGCTAGTAAATGTCTTTTCAGCTTTGATGTCATTTGAAGATTTGAGGTCATCTTCCTGATTTCAGGACTGATATTGTCTAGCTGCTATTTAGCTGCCATGGATTTGTCTTCTCATAAATCTTCCATAGGGCTCTCTCTAAATTTGCAAGGATCTCTCCAATGGTCATCACATTATTTGAGCACAAGTGTGCAACATTGACTATCTGCTTTTTCTCCTTCTTATTATAAAGATTTCCTCATTTCCTTTTGTGGTCAGATATCTCTTGGATAATAGGTTTTACACCACTTTAGTTGACAACATTTTGTAATGGTAATGGAAATTTGAATATCTTCCCTGCCCCCTTAGCCTAAATCGAACTTGAAAAACTTCCCTACTCTGAAAATATACTCTGCCCCCTAAGAGGCTTAATGTGGTCACATGGAGCCTGTGGTGGGAAGAGTTTGCTGAAGGGTGGAGCAGAGCCCACAGGAGAAGCTTGCCTGGCTGCACAACTTTTGTTACTTTGTAGTCAAGTGGTGTTGTGCTGTTCTCTAACCCTGGAGAAGGCTCTATATATCCCTGAAGGTGAAGTTTTGCTTTGGGGCTCATTTTGGGAAGGGTTGTGTGATTTGGCCAGGAGACTCTGGGAAGCCATTGAATTCCCCGCCCCCCCCCCCCCCCACCTTGGCTTTGAAAACCCAGATGTTGGTGCTTCTCTGGTGACTGATTAGGTATGGATGTAACAGTCAGACAGCTAGAAACCCTGTCTGTCTGTCTGCTGAATTGTGTTATTTTCTCTGTATGTATTTTTGTCTGCTTATAACTTCTGTTTGTATTCACTGAAGTTCGGGGTGCTGACTTTTCCCCTGAACTAGGTAAATGATATATGCGTGATTGATTAAAGCAAGATTGTTAACCCTTTTTGAGTTGCTTTCCTTTAGAAAAGCAGATCAAAGAACCCATGCTAGCAGCCATCCTGGGTATGCTAGGGTCCTTGCCACTACATATATTAATGTAGCATTTTATCTTTAGATGAAAAATCTTATTTGAATTTTTCAACAACTCTGCTAGATAGGCACTATAACTATTATTAACCCTTTTTACAGATGAGTAAACTAGAATATGATATTTGAACCCATGTCTTTCTGACTATTGACTAAACTACAAAGCAGTTTTTTTGAGAATGAGAAATGAGGTGATTTTTTTTTTGCTTTTTTGGAGGGCAGTTGGGGTTAAGTAACTTGCCCAAGGTCACACGGCTAGGTTTTTGTTTGTGTGGGTTAAGTGTCTGAAGTCGGATCCGAATTCAGGTCCTTCTGACTTCCAGGGCCAGTGCTCTAATCACTGCACTACCTAACCGCCCTCGGTGATTTTTTTTGTTTCTTTTTATTTTAAATTTTATATATATCGAGAGAGAGACAGAAAGACAGAGAGAGAGAGTCAGGTAAAGTATATTTTTCATTAGACATGTTAAAAAAATAAGAAAAATAAAGAAAAATTATGCTTCAAGCTGCAATTCCCAAGTTTTTGCTACCACAAAAAGAACTATAAATATCTTTGTACATACAGGTCCTTTTTTCCTTTTTCTTTGATCCTCTTGGTATATAGACCTAGTAGGAGTATTGTTGGGTCAAAGGGAATGCAGTTTCATAGCCCTTTTGGCCCAGTTTGAAATTGTTCTCCAGAGTAGTTGGACTAGTTCACAGCTCCACCAACAGTTCATTACTGTATTTATTTTCCCACATCCCCTTTAGCATATATCATTTTATTTTTCTGTTATCTTAGCCAATCTGATGTGTAAAGTGGTCCCTTAGAGTTATTTTAATTTGCATTTTTCTAAGTATTAATAATTTGTTCATTTTTTTTAATTTTATGTAATCAAATTTGTCCATTTTGCCTCCCATGAACTTCTCTATCTCTTGTTTGCTCATGAATCTGACAGTAATTTCATCCATGCTCTCCTAATTTGTTCATGCTAACACCTTTTATGTCTAAATCATTTTGAGCTTATCTTGGCATACAGTTTGAGATACTGGTCTATGCCTAGTTTGTGCCAGATTGCTTTCCATTTTTCCGGGTAGTTTTTGTCAAATAGTGAGTGTCTGGGATCTTTGAGTTTATCAAACACTGGGCTACTGTGTTCATTTGTTTCTGTATATTATCTTCCTTAATCTTTGCCATCAATCAACCATTTCATTTCTTATCCAGTACAAAATTGTGATGATTACCACTTTGAAATATTGTTTGAAATCTTGTTCTTCTAAGTTCCCTTCCTTCACATTTTTTTCATTTATGGTACATTTCTAATGGGGAAATATCATCATTGGTGACTTGATATTGCCTGTCAATCACCACTATGAAAAAATGACTCTTCTTACTAAGGCAAACTCTCCTACATACATAAGAGATAGCATTTCATCCTGTCTTTTCTGGATTTTCCTCTCTCTCATCCCCACTTTCTCACTAATTACCAGTCTTCCCCTATCTATTGACTTCTTCCCTTCTGCCTACAAAAATACCTGTGTCTCCCCCATCATCAAAAAATCCTCACTTAATCCATCCATCCCTGTGAACTATCCTCTTTTATCTCTCTTCCCTTTCATGACCAAACTTCTTGAAAAGGCTCTATATCACCGCCTCCATTTTCTTTCCTCTCTCTACTTAATTCTCTACAGTACAGTTTCAGGCCTCATCATTGAAACTGCTCTCTCCAGTGATGGCTTAATTGGCAAATCTAATGACCTTTTCTCAACCCTCATCTTTCTTCACCTTTCTGGAGCCTTTGACACTATCAATCCCCTCTTCTTCTTCATACTCTTTTCTGTCTAGGTTTTCCTAACACTGATGCCCTCTGGTTTTCATTCTACCTGTGTGACTATTTCTTCTTAGTCTTTACTGTTCCTTCATTCAGATTATTCTTACTAACTATGAATTTTCCCCAAGATTCTGTCCTGAGCCCTCTTTTCTTCTTGCTCTATACTGTTTCTCTTCATGATCTCATCAGCTCCAATAGTCAGTAATTATCTCTATGTGTATGATTCTCAGATCTATTTCAACAGCCCTAACATCTCTCCTGACCTTCAATATTACATTTCTGACTGCCTATTAAATATCTCAAATCATATTCCTATAGATATTTTAAACTCAATGTATATAAAACTGAACTATTATTTTCCTCAAAACTCTCCCCTTGCCTTCCTAACTTTTCTGTTACTGCCATGAATGACACCAATCTCCTTAGTCATCCAGGCTCAAAACCTAATTGTTTTCTCTGACTCCTCCCTCTTTTTCTCTCACTCCAAATATTAATTGATAAGTCCTTTCATTTATACTTTCACAACATTCCCCTTTTGTCCTCTGACTCTGCCACTACCTTGGTACAGGTCCTCATCAGCTCACACTTGGATTTTGCAATGACTTTCTGATTGATTCCTCTGCCTCAAGTCTCTCCCCACTCTAGCCAGTGCTCCATTCAGCTATAAACATGATCTTCCTTCAGATTAAGTGTGTTTATATCAGTGCCCTCCTCACCTCCAATTCAGTAAACTCTATTCCTCCCTATTACCTCCAGGACAAAATATATAATCCTATATTTGACTTTTAAAGCCTTTTGGAACCTGGACCTTTGCTTTCTTTCCAGTCTTCATACACTTTACTGTCCTGCATGTACTCCATGATCCAATGATAATTGCATGCTCATTTTACTCATCTCTGCCTCCTAACTTGTCTAGCTTCTTTTAAGTCTCAGCTGAAAGCTTGACTCCTGCAATCAGTTTTTCCCATTCCCCTTTAATGTTACTTCCTCTCTTCTAAGATTATGTCCAATTTACCCTATATTTATCTTGTATTTACATAGGTGTTTGCATGTCTCAATTAGGTTGTGAGTTCTTTGAGAGCAGGTGTAATTTTTATCTTTATTTGCTGCCACAGCACCTAGTACCTTGCCTGACACATAGTAGGTGCTTAATACGGGAATGTTTCCTTAATTTGATTTGTTCATACAAATTTCCTTCACCCTTTAGATAATTCACAATTTAAGTTCTTCAAAAATTGCAGCCAGACAGTAGTACTAAAAGGCCACTGACCTCAAATTTGTCTTGCTATAACTTCTACCCATTGGTCACTTTTTTTTTTGCCTTTTCCTCAACTTTATTTCATACTTCCACCACACCACCACAACAATGACTTCTATATATATATTTTTAAAGCAATTGGGGTTAAGTAACTTGCTCAAGGTTACAGGGCCAGTCATTATTTATGTGTGGGTGCTCATTTTCTGGGGCTGGGACTGATCCAAGGTCCTCCCGACTCCTGGGCCGGCACTCTTACTCACTGCACCACCTAGCTGCCCCATGACTTTTTCTTAATTTAAACTAAAAACCATTAGGGATTCTGGAAAGGTGTGTGCATATTGGGGGAAGGAGGAATGGTGTCACAGCTGAGGTATTGGGGGAGAGGGGAGGAGACAGGTCAGTGCATGGTCTTGACAGGGCTGTTGAAGTTGCTGGCTGACTGAAGCTGCAGTTGATAGGCCACAGGATGGATCTTGAAGCCAAATAGTCTGGACATAAATTGATTGGCAGGCTGTTTGGGCCTGTACTCAGGATGCACTATGAAAAGCATGTGAGGATAGCCAGTTCCAAAGTAAGCACCATCTGTGTGGTGGTGTCTGGACAACTTGGGGGTGTAAACATCCATGCCGTTGGGGCAGTACAGCTTAACCATGGCCTCACCCAGTCCAATGGGTAACATGGGCTGGTTTTCACAATGTACATGGGGATGGTAGCCAAAGTCTCCCTGCCGGTATTTTTCCTAAATCTGGGCGATGCCATGGTTTGTGAGGATGTAGCAGGCATGAATCAGTCCATACAGCATCTCAGCTGGCTGCTCGGTCAGGTCACTCTGGTTGGGGTTGTCTTTCAACTCCTCATCTGGCTCCAAGTCAAGGATCATGTCTAGTGCCTGCCTATAGTGGGGCACCTGTTCATTGAGCCCTGTGAGGTTGAACTTGTCTTGGATACAGTCTTCATCCACCTCACAGAAGAATTCATTGCCACAAATCCCACAGAACCATGAGATCCATGATACTTCCTCTGAACTACTCATCTTCACATCAGCTCCCAGGCTGGGGCTGGGGAGGGAGAGGTAGGAGTCGTTCCTAGGTGCTGCGGCAGTTGCAGCAAAAAAGTCACTTTTTATGCTGTAGAGAAATGTGGTGATCCTGTTTCCACAATACTGATGCTTGAACACAGTTATTCTATCTCCATCAAAGCCACATGCATAGGGGATAGCTATCTGGCTTCAGAGGCATGAAAATCTGGGTTCAAATCCAACCCTTTAAAAATTCTTGCTGTGTTACCCTGGGCAGTTCACTTAGGTTCTCAGTGCTCTAGAAAACTCTAATATTATTTTTGTAAATTTTTGCTTATTTTATTGTGAACTTAAGAAATAAAAGAATTTCCATAACATAGTAGAATAGAAAAAAAAAGATGATTGTACATGAAACTATAAATCTATTATGTACAACTTACTATTTCCTTTAAATATATAATAAAGCTGTCATTTAACTTTCTTTTTTACCCTTTTGTTCTTCCCCCTTACTCTAGAGATGGTTACTATTAGACACAAATATGGATCTGCATGTAAAACCATGCTATACATACTTCTATCAGTTCTTTCTCTGGATGCAGATAACATCTTCTTTAATGTATTCTTTGTACTTAATTTGGCTATTTATAATAGTACTTATAGTATATATAGTACTTATAACATTAGTAATTAGCTAATTACTAATATTGTTATGTAGAGTTTGTGGTACAATGGACAGAGAACTGGGTCAAGTCAGTAAGAACCTGAGATCAAATCCAGCCTCAGACACTGACTGCATGACCCTGGGGAAGTCACTTAATCTCTGTTTACTTTATTTTCCTAAACTGTAAAATGTCTAATAACAGCACTTTCTTTTCGGGTAGGTCTTGAAGAATAAATGAGATAATATTTATAAAGTGCTAGGTACGGTGCCTGGCACATTGTAGACACTCTATAAATACTTATTCCCTTCTCTTCCCCCTAATATTATAAATTACAGAGAGAGTGCTGGCCTATATAGGCAAAGGGAGTTTACTCTCCCAGGAACTACCTATACAATTGAAATCCTAAGTTCATTTCCTATCCCATTCCCTATCCCACTATTATCTTTTCTTCCCCATCTTAAACATCCCCAGTTTCTTTAACCCTCCTAATATGACCTAGTTTCTAGTGTCTTTCTAATGCTGATCTGCATCAGTTCTGATTTGTCACTGTGCCTTTTGAAGTTTGACTCTAAGAATGTAACAAAATATTCTATCATTTATCTAAAGAGTGCAACGTGTGGTGGTCTTTTAACAATTATTATACTAGCATTACTGTTGCCTATACTGCCATTAATTTGGCTTGTAGACTGACTGCATAAGCTTTCGGGGAAGTTGTTAACAGTGATTTCACCCACTTCTCTCCTATTCTTTGAAACCTCTCCTTTTTTCATTCTAACCTCAGAATTTGAAGTGATCCCTTCCCTTCTGAACCTAAATCTTCTACACATATTTTCAGTTCCATCTTCTTCATGATCTTACTCTATAATTCATTCCTTCTCTCAAGTTCACCTTCATTTTTTCTCTACTAGCTTCTTTCCTTTAGCCTATTAGAATGTTCAGTTTTCCCCATCCTTAAAATATTCTCCCCTTGACCCTACTAACCACTATGTTTTTGTCCTAGCTCCCTATTTTTCTTCACAGCCAAATGTTTACAAAGAGCTATCTACATTTACTGCCTCCAGGTCAGGGGTGGGGAACCTATAGCCTCAAGGTCCTCAAGTGTGGCCCTTTGATTGAGTCCAAACTTCACAGAACAAATCCCCTCAATAAAAGGATTTGTTTGGTAAAACCTGGACTCAGGCAAAAGACAGCAGCCGAGGACCTAAAAGGCCATGTGTGGCCCTGAGGTTGCTGGTTCCCCACTCCTGCTAGGCCCTTAACACTATTGCAGTCTGATTTCTGTCACCACCATTTCACTGAAAACACTCTGAGATTACCAATGATTTCTTTATACTGAAATCAAATGTCTCTTTTTAGTCTTCATTCTTTTTGATCTCTTTCTAGTATGTATTACTACTTATGCACCCCACTTTTACAACTCTATTCTCTCTTAATTTCCAAAATATTGTACTCTTATGATTCTTCTACATTTTTGATTACCATGTTTCCTCCTTTGCTGAGCCTTGTTCAGATATGAGGTAATGAAGGCCAGCACCAGAGTGGGTGGTGAGAGGAGAGAAAGGGGCATATAGGGGAACTATTGCAAAGATGAAATCAGCAGGCTTTGGCAGCAACTTTGATATGGGATAGAAGGTCGAAAGATAATGAAGAATCTGTAATGACTCAAAGTCTAGGGGATTGGGAAGATAATGTTGTCCACTATAATGTTAGAGAAGGTAGGAGGGGAAGAAGGTTTAGCAGGAAAGATAATAAGTTCTATTGTAGACATCATGAGCTTAATATGTCTTTTGGACATCAATTTCAAGATGTCTGAAAAGCAATTAGAGATTAGAGATTGAAGACCAGCAGAGAAACTGAGGCAAAAAAGATAGATCTGAGAATTATTGGTAGAAAGAGATCATTAAATCCATGGGAGCTGATGTAATAACTAAGTGAAGTATTATAGAGGGAGAAAAGTGCCCAGGACAGAACTCTGAGTGACACAAATGATTAGGGGGTATGAGTTGGAGGAGGATCCAACGAAAGAGAAAGAAAAGGAGTGACCAAAAAACTAGGAAAGAGTGATGTCCTGAAAACCTAGAGAGAAGAGAATATCAAGAAGAATGATCAACAGTGTCAAAGGCTGCAGAGAGGTCAAAAAGAATGAGGATTGAGAAAAAGCTACTGAATTTGGCAACTAAGACATCATAAGCAACTCTAGAGAGAGATTTTTGTTTGAATAAGATCAGAAGCCAGATCTTAAGGGACAAAGAAGAGCAGGAGAGGAAAGAAAGTGGAGGCACTTAACATATATGGCAGCTAGGTGGCTCAGTGAATAGAGCACCAGCCCTGGAGTCAGGAGGACCTGAGTTCAAATCAGCCTCAGACACTTAACACTTACTAGCCCTGGGACCTTGGGCAAGTCTCTTAATTCCAATTGCCTCGCCCCCAAAAAAGAGTAAGTAAGTAATGACCAAGGACCAAGCTCTTGGTAAAGTCTCATCGTAAGAGATAGCTGTAAAGGAGGAAATAGTATCAGAAAACACCACTGTTATAGAAGATGATGAAGAGGGCAGATGAGGGAGTTCATGGTTAATGACCTCAATATAATACATGAAGCAAGCTTCTCAACTGGGAAACTGGGGACTAAGTGGGGTTTGAGGAGGAATGAAAAGATTTGGAAGAGCTACTGCAAAGAGTAGCATAGTGACTTAAGGTAGGTTCAGCAGCAGTGAGGGCCCAGTTGACATTATAGAATATAAGTTTGCAGAGGATCCAGTTAGAATGGTTGCATGATTTTCTCCATCTTTGTTCAGAAGCATGTATGTAGTTATGAAGATGACAAATGGTTACTTGTAATTGGTGACATAATAAAGGGGCTAGGGATTTAGGAGAGGAGGACAGTGTAGACTTGAATTGGCTCGCTACGGAGTGAAAATGCAAAGAAGAGAAGAGAGAGGGGGAGGCTAGTTGGCGCAGTGAGTAAGAGTGCTGGGCCCAGAGTTGGGAGGACCCGGGATCAGATCTGGCCTCAGATACTTAACACCCACACAAAAAAGCTGGCTGTGTAACCTTGGGCAAGTTACTTAACCCCAATTACTTAAAAAAATAAGAAAAGAGAGTGTAAGGGAGATTGGGAGAGATTGAGGAGTCCAAGGATTGGAGGTCACAGTGCACATGACGAGTAAGGTTATTTAAGGGAAAGGAAACAGATAGGTGAAAAGTCAATAGATTGTGATTAGATAAAGGGATTTCAGAATTCTTGAACATCAAGCTTGTACATTTGTGGGTGATGGTAAGATCAAGCATATGACTATCTTTGGCTGGCTGAGATGGTATGGAGGAATAATTCATGAAAGGTGAGTATATTGAGGAACCGAGTGGTTAGGATATTTGAAGGAGAATCAGTATGTATGTTGAATTCTCCTAGTATGAGGGCAAGGGTTGGGGAGGATTGAAAAATTGTAAGCCAAATATTGAACTCATTAAGGAAGGGGAATAAACAAGGGGTCTGTAGACAACAGCTATCAGGATTTTGATTGGGTGGGTAGACCTGAATGGCATGAGCCTCAAAGGAAGAAAGTTCATTGAATGATGGAGGAAGAGAGAATCTTGAAGTGGCAGTGGGGAGAAAGGAGAATTCCAACTCCCTTGCCTTTTTACCTGTGAGTCAAGAAGAATGAGTAAAGGTTCAGTCAGTACTAGAGAATGTGTGTCTAAGGAGATTCTGTCATGGAGGAAACCAGGTTTCAGTAAGAGCTAGTAGATAAGAGGAGAGACAGAGGAATAGATTTAAAGTGAAAGGAAGTTTGTTGCCTTCAGAACAGGAATTCTAGCAAATATAGTAGAAGAACTGGGTGGAGTTATCATGAAACTTTGATGTGGGTGGGTTGAAGGAGATGGGAATGAGGAATCAGGTGGAAGGGGGTGTGGAAGGGGATTTGGATGATGATATATATGAGTTCAGAGTCACTGGGATATAGAGGGGATAACCATGTGTGAGAATGTTCATTGCTCAGTGTAGGGTACTACTCATCTACTTTCAAAGGACACTGCACAAGGAGATGAGAGGTCTGAAGTCAAAGGAAAGTTTTGCTCTTTTTTCTATTGGAAGTTCCTCATATCCAAATTGTTAGACTGGATTGATGGTAATATATGGAAGACACCTTGTGCTTTTACAGATGGAAACAGTTGCTTTGGGCAGATGCCTTGGCCCAGCCTTGGCCCTAGCAGTCTTTCCTCAAGGGACAAGTTGTACCTAGCAGGAAATCGAAAGCTCAAGACACTGAGGAAGCTGGTTATAAGGTGGCAGAAGGAAGCTATAAACTTAAGAAGGTATTGAGTATCAAAAACTGAGTCAAACTGCATGGTGATGAGATTTCAGGTGAGACTACTTTATTCTGGGGGGAGGCATGATGTTCATTGGAATGAACACCAGAGTCCCTGATGGAAAATTAAGTTACCTATAAAGTTCGAAGACCTGTGAAGGAGTTTCCTGTTCCTCTTTCCAGCCCTCCAAACAGAAGGGAGAGTCAGCTGAGGGAAATGCCTCAAGAGTTCTTTGGACAGAGAAAAAGAATAACCAAAGAACAAGCCCAGGAAGTAACCAGTGAAATGGATGAATGACTGGACTTGGAGTCAGGAAGATCTGAGTCCAAATACTGCCTCACAGTTTTCTGGTAATCACTCAATTTTGCTCAGACTCAGTTTCTTTAACTAGATTAGGAGAGTTGGATTGGATGGCTTCTGAGGTCCTTTCAAGCTCCAAATCAATGATCCTATGAAGTGAAAAAAAATTTCTGATATAACAAAGTTAAATCAAAATGAGTATGAAGAGATTGGTTAGTGAGAGAACATGACAAAGACTAATAGTGGACACTCCAAAGAAGCACTTTCATTGTATGTACCGCTGACTAAAACAAAGGATCTTTAGAAGGGGAAAAATTATATATATATAAAGCTAAGATTGTAGATTTCCTGGTAAGGGGTAGAGAGAAAAGTGTTTTTAGAAACTTACAACATCAGAACAATATTGTCTTTTTGAAATGTGAGTGCAAAATGTACTAGACAATTTACTGAGAAACAAGGCTACTATTAACCATTACCAACAATTCATACGGGAACAAATGATGAAGATACATGAAGAGTGCCTCTATCGACCTCGAAATCCTGGACAGAAATGGAAGGGTTTGGGGTCATGGTGCTATTTTAATTTCTTCTTCTAATTGAAGTATTAAGTTTTGAAGAAAAAAATTATGAAAAGTGAAAATTTTGATAGCATGACAGGTATCAGAGAATAAATAGACTTCGGTTTTCTGGATAGTGCTTTAAGAAGTGTTTCTTCCTAAGGATAGTGTGCATCTCACATGCAAGACAAAGAGTATATTTCACTGGAGACTTCTTGATCTGATTAAAAAAAGATTAAGCTAAAAATAGGAGGGGAAGAAGAAAAATGCCCTGATGAAATGGTTGAACCAGATTCTATGGAGATTAACAATTATGACAGAAAGAAGAATAACAATGAACACAGCGCATTGTAATTCACAGTGAAAACTGCAGCAAAGTTATTTCACAGTGATGTGTATGGACTCAGATGTCTATATACCAATAAACTAAGGAATCAAGTGCAGCTGAGCAATGGGGTGGGCGAGCCACTAGGAGCGCTGCCTCGACCTCTCTCTCACTTTTAGGCTTGTTGTTGGCACTAGAAAAAAAAGCAAGGAGAACCAGAATCTCTGGGATGCTGTGTTAGGCTGGATTGTATTGCCGGCAGTAGTATCTATCTAAGACACTTCTCTGTAGGAGGTGGAGGGGATATAGAGAAGAGAGAGAAGGGAGATGGGAGAGAGAAGCCTTTGAATGGTGGAATGTTATTGCTTTTCAGGGTTGGTATTCTTGGGTAGGTTTCACTGTTTGTTTCCTCTTGGGTCATAACTGACTAAAGTTGAACAGACTGAAATCTTGAACACAGCAAACAATGAAGTGTTTTGGCAATGATGAATCTGTAGGATGAACACAGGGCTTGAACCAGAGAAATTACTTAATAAATGCTTTCTATTTATTTGCTCCTCCATTCATTCACTCATAGGATCAGTGATAGCTACTTGCTTAGCAATGACTTAAATGGCATCCCTATGTTCTTGGCGTATGTATGAGAGATCAGAGGATTCTGGCAATTTGGAAGTCTCTCACAAAGGCAAATCATGAGCCAAATGAACAGTTGTAGGAACTGTTTGAGGAAAAGGTTATTGCTTGTCATGTAGTACAACATAACTGCTCCATACAGGAAACTATGGCAGCTTGACTAGCACTTGTCTGGAAGCCTGCCTTCTTTCCCCACCCACATTACAAGACTAGCAGAAGCAGACATTGGTTTTCCTAGGTTAATGTGAATGCAGCATAGCCTGGTGGATAGAATGCTATACTTGGAGTAAGGGAAAACTGAGTTTGCTTCAGCTGTGTACTTGCTGTGTGACCTTGGTCAAGTCACCTAATCTCTCTGAGCTTCCATTTCCTCATGTGTAAAAAGAGCATAATAATACACCTACCAAACAAGGTTGTTGGGAGGATCAGATGAAATAATAAGTGCTTTGCAAACCATAAAATTCTATACAAATGTGATCTCTGCGTCATCTTAGAGGAACACTTTGCATTAGATGGTTCCTCAGAAAGAGAACTATTATTGTTTGGAAACTAAGTCCCTGGTAATATGTGGTCACTCACCCAGGAAATTTGGTGCTGTTTTATTAATATTCAGTATATAGCAGGGCAGAGTATTGCTCACATATATAGATAGATACATACATACACAACTTTACTAGCAGAAAACAGTTTAGGATAAGACTAATCTTTTATTTTTAATAAGAATTTTTTTTATTTTGCAAAATAGTTCACAATTATATTGTTACACAGTAGAAAAGAAATTCATTTATACAGATTACTTCAGATAAAAGGTACCATGGCATATAGCACATTTTACATCTTAAGGCCTAATTTCTCATACTTGATGGAATCAAAATCACCCCAAATTAATAAAATGTATCAGCACTGTGAATAGTCAAATAAGTTCTAAAAGGAAAATATGATTTTTAAAAGAAAATGAAAATTAATTTTCATAAATCCCTTCAAATAGAGGAGATTTTATCCATTAGAGTTCTCCCTCTTAGAAATGGTGCTACTTTGTGTTTGTTAGTCAATCACCATGTTTACTTATACTTCTTTTTACTATTTGTGTAGTCATGTTTTATCTAATGCTTTGTACGGTTTCCCTCCTATCTTTATCCAGAGGTTTTCCATAACAGAAACAATTTTATTACTAGAAGATTATGACTATTATGTGATTAGTGTCTATTGATTTTAGAAACTTTAATGACTTTTGAACTATATTAAAAAGCAAAATAAAAGTTTCCAGCAAGCAGTGCTATGGGCAACGTGAATCTTTAGTAATACTATGAACTGTGGTAGTCCCGGACTGCTAGGCAGGAAACTCTTTTTTTCCCTAGATGACCTGATGGATATCTTTGTCCAATTGGAAATGGATTTGAAGACCAGGAGAGGAAATGATCCAAGGATCAAAAGGAATACAGATTGCCTAAAGACAAGCCCACATAGTTAAATGTCAGCTGTCAATGACTGGGTTTTCTGTGTTGGTATTACTGAACTCAGTGTTACCTGAGATTTAAGTAGGGGGGGCCTATTATTATTTGGTCTGATACTACTAGTGAATACGTTATGGAAAAGGCAGAAGGGAACCCTTACAGGAAAACAGGAGAGAATTGGGACAAGGCTTAGAGGAACGATAATAGGAACCGTGACTGGAGAACAGAGCAATATATTTTCCTGAGGTTTGGTTCACAGGGTGGGTATGTCACCTGTCTTCACACACTGCCCCACCCCCAAGTGCACTATAGTAATAGGAACTCAATTTTAAGATCACTTGCAGAAAGAATTTAAAAGGTACTAAGCACCCAGAAGGTTCTGAGGTGGGAGAGGACTGACTTCTCTCCCTGGCTGTGAGGATTTGGGGTTAAGGAGAAGTCACTAGAGATAAGACCTTTAAGTCTAGTCCTTTACTCTAGGTGGATAGGCCATAGAAAGAGAAGAAAGTGTAGGAGCCATCAGTTTATCCCTCTTGGCAGATATCGGAAAGTACAAAGAATAGATGGAGTTATCAAAGTAGCTCTTAACACCACTCAGCCCTGTGAGAAAAGGGGAGGAAGGAAAATTTACTGATAAGATTCTGATACTACTGGACAGGGAAGCTCTAAGACAGATCATACAGACTTATTTATATGAAACTGCTGGCCCTAGCAACGAAAACTGCACAGTAAAAGCCCACTATAGCTATCAAGGAGAGACCTTTGCAGCTGAAAGCATATTCTCTGTCAAGGTGCCTTTGCCCCTCTAGGAGGCATCCTTCCCACCTTGTAGATCCCAGGAGATAGGGACTGAAAGGGAGAGTGTGGAGTAGGCCTTACTGTTGTCATATTAACGAGTGAGTATAAGGGATCTGACCTATAGTGCAGGCAAAGAGGACTTACAGGCCATGTACTCTGGAGGACCACTCTCATTTCTCTCCTATTCCAAACCTGGCTTGCCTTGCAAGCAGTGGATAAAAATAGAGAATATCAGAACCAGAGTTGGTATTCTGAACTGGCCATGATGTTGTTGTCAAGCTGATTATCTTTGGGAACAAAAGTGAGAATGAACCAAATGAGGTTTGCCTAAGGATGAGTATACCTCTGGAGAACTACTATTCCTGGGTAGCTTTTTCTATGTGTCTCAGAATAATATATATTTATTAAATTGAATTCTGCTTGGCCCTTGGGGGCCGAAGTAGGATCAGTGGGGGAGGGGCATAGTATTTTATATATATATATATATATATATATATATATATATATATATATATGTATGTAAATCTATATATATCATTATATAATATAAAGAGGCAACTTTAGGCTTGACACAAGGAAAAGCCATGCTAACAATTTAGGCTATCCAATACCAGAATGGGATGCCATGGAAAAAAGTGGGTTCCTTCTCACTAGGGGCCTTCACACAGAGTGGTATGACCATGTTTGGGGTACACTGTAGAGAAGATCCTTGTTCAGATATATGAAGTTAATCAAACGGCCTCTTGTAGTCTCTTATAACTCTGTCTCTGTGACTTGGCAACCTACTTACCTCCTTTTCTGTTCATACATTCCCTTAATGTCTTTTATGTCATTTTCTGTATAGAATCTAGTTTTATTATATGCTATAGTCTAAGAATGCCATCATAAAATATTCCATTTCCTTTTACTTACATAATAATTTAGATATTTTTTGGTATCATGGTGTTCCATGAATCATAGTTGCATAATATCAGTAGAGTAATGTTGGTTCTAAAAAGGTGTTTGAGGTAGTGAGCAACTTGAAATCTTTGAAAGGACTCAAATGGATGCAGCCTGATTCCCTAGTCTTATTCAATTCTGAGTATGGCTTATTGTCTATCTGCAGTGTCTGTTCAAGATCTATGTTATGATTCAGTTATTTTTAGTTGTGTCCAACTCTTCTTGATCCCATTTAGGGTTTTCTTGGCAGAGATACTGGAGTGGTTTTCCTTTTCCTTCTTCAGCTCATTGTACAGATGAGTAAACTGAGGCAAACAGGGTTAAGGAACTTGTCAAGAATCCCCCAACTAGTATATATCTGAGGTCATATTTGAACTCAGGAAAATGAGTCCTTCTGATTCCAGGCTCAGCATTAGATCCGCTGTGCCACCTAGCTGCCACTATTAGATCTATATGCTAACAGACTAACTCAGTGCCTTCCCAACTACATGGCATAGCATATGCATTTTTCACTTATTTTTTTGCCCCGTGGTGGACAGTTCAACTAATCTCTTTTGAATCACTATGGATTTCTTTGATGTGGCTTCATTGACAAGGATTTCATTGAGTGCTTCAGGGATTATTGCAATTAGTACCACATTATCTGGAAGCAAGATCATTTTGGTGAACTTTTTTTTGGATAGGATATCCTATTTATACTCTGTGTAGGGCATAAGATCCTAGAATCTTACAATTGGAAGAGATCTCAGAGGCCATTTAGTCCAGTCCAAACCTAAATATGAATATGCATCAAGTAGTTAGCTTTCCCCTGAAGACAATGAATAAGGAAGAAACTACTACCTCCTGAGAAAACTGATTCCATTTTTGAAACCCATATATGTGAATATATACATATGCCATCTCTATATCTATCTATTTATATCTGTCAGTCTGTCTGTCCATCAGTTTCATTTTGGTCCTCTCTAAGTAAGGATAACAACTAAGTAAGGACAACAACAACTAACCACCTTTGGATTTAAGCAGAACAAGTTTAATACCCCCTTTTGTATGATAGTTTTTCAAACAGACAGCTATGTGGTACAATAGATAGAACAAAGAATCTGAAGTCCAAAAGATACCTGGGTCCACATTTGGCCTCAGATACTTACACCAAGTGACCCTGGGCAAGTCACTTAACTGTTGTTTGCCTCAATTTCCTCATCTGCAAAATGGATGAAAACACCTCAGGGTTTTTGTGGGGATCAAATAAAATAATAATTGTAAATCATTTCATATATTTCCTAGCATATCACAAGTACTAAATAAATGTTGCTTTTGTTATTATTAATATGTTTGAGACAGCTATCATATCCTTCTAAGTCTTCTTTTCTTTAGGGTAAATATTTCCAATTCCTCCCTTAGATTCTTTTATAGCAACATATCAAAGCCCTTCCCCTCAATTTTATTTGTCTCCATAGATATCTCCTTTTCCTTCTTATTAGTTATTTCTCAATGTTCTACCCTGTCATGATCCCTTGAAATCTTGGTCCTGTCATTCAGTGTGATAGCTATAACACTCTGTTATAACTCTCAGTTTTGCACAATCTAAAAATTTATAAAGCATGCCATTTATGTTTTTATCCCAATAAAAAAATTAAACCATTAGATTCAATCACAGTTTCTGTAACCATCTCACTGAAGTCCTTCTTAGAAGTTGACATCTAAACATTAATGACTGCTTTGGGCCTGGATAATCAACTGTGTCTGAATCTATCTGTTATCACCTGGCCATATCACTACAAGTTTTTCCACAAGGATCACATGAGGTTGTATCAGATGCTTTATTAAAATCTATGTAAATTTCATCTACAGGGGCGGCTAGGTGGCACAGTGAGTAGAGTGTCGGCCCTGGAGTCAGAAGGACCTGAGTTCGGATCCGGCCTCAGACACTTAATGCACACACAAACAAAAACCTAGCTGGGTGACCTTGGGCAAGTTACTTAACCCCAACTGCCCTCCAAAAAGCAAAAAAAAAAAAATTCATCTAAAGGATTTCCTTGTTCTACTAATTGAGTAACCCTATCAAAAAAAGAAATAAGTGCAATATGGTACCATCTATTGCTAAAGAAGGCATACTGACATTTTGGGGTTGCCACCATTTTTTTAGATGTTTATTGATTATTTAGGTAATAATATATTCTGTAATTGTTCCAGGAATCAAGGAAAAATCCATGGCCTATAGTTTGTTGGAACTGTTGTTATTTGCATTGTTGCAGTAATTGAGTAAGTGTGCACATTGTTTTCTTGGTCCTGGTTTGCATCAGTTCATAAAAGTTTTTCCATGGTTCATTGTGTTCTTCATATTCATTTACAGTACAGTAGACTCATAGTATTAGACATTCATAGTTGGAAGAGATTTTAGAAGTCATCTACTCCTTCATTTAAAGGTGAGGCAACCAAAGCAAAACGATTTTAAGTTATTTAACAAGAACCACACAGATAGGTAGTGTCCAAGGCTGGACTGGAGATCAGGTCCTCCTGACTCCAAGTTTAATGCTCTAATATAATATGCTGCCTCTTATGTTGTTCAGTCATGTAGTTGCGTCCAGTTCTTCATGATCCCATGGATAACAGCACACCAGGTCCTTCTTAGAACAATTCCAAATTATCTGCCCTGGTGTCTGGACAATTTCACACAGTGTATTAATATTCCTGCCTTTCCAGAATCCCTTTAACTATATATTTCCATCTTTTATCATCTGTACCATTTTGCTGCGTGATTATTCTTATTTTCTTTTTTAGTGTTTCCTCCGTCTCTGTCATTTGATTTTTAAAGTCTTTTAAAAGATCTTCTATGAATTCTTTTTCAGCAGGTGACCATTTGATATTACTCTTTTGGGGTTTCTTTACTTCAATATCCTCTTCTGAAGATAAACCCTAGTTATTTCTATTCTCCTAACAGCTTTCTTTTTTTTTTAAACAAATACTTTATTAACTTCTGTTTTACATCATTCATTTCCGACAGATTTTGAGTTAAAATCATTTTCCCCCCATTATTCCCCTACCCACCCTCCCAGAATAGCAGTCCCACAAGATATCGCTTCCTCCAATCTGCTCTCTCCCATACCTTCTCCCATACCCCCTTCAACTTTTCCATTGGAGGAAGATGAATCTTGTGTCCCAATGCCTGCACATCTTATCTCCCTATTACAAGCAAAAGAGTATTAATAATAGTATTTATATATATTTGAAACATTTAATGTTACAACCTTGAATTTCAGATCCATTTCCTTCCTCCCTTGTCACCCATTCCTTCTTGGGAGATAAGTAATTCAGTATATGTTGTACATGTCTAGCTATGCAAAACATTATCATAGTAGATATATTGTACAAGGCTGCTTATAATTCCTCCCACTCATCCCACCCCCCACCTGGTCCATTCCCTACATGATCCTGTCCCTCTTCTATAGTGGGTACTTCCAACCTCCCCTCACCCTAAGGATGCCCTCCCATCCATCATCCCTCCTCTCATCCCCCTTCCCCCTATCCTGCTGCAGGTTGAGATATCCCATTTACTATGTATGTCATTTTCTCCTGAACCAAATTCAATGTGAATGTGGTTTTGCCTTTTTAGCCTTCCTTATTCTCCCCCTCCTTTGCACCCACTTCCCCTACATGAGATAGTTTACCCTACCATGTCTCTCCCTATCTCCTCTTGCCACTTTCCTCTCTCACCTCATAATTTCATCCCTTGAGTACTCTCCCTTCCCAACAAAATCAACCCATGCCCTCTATCCATATATAACTGTAACCATATACACACACATTCACATATGTATTCGTATGACCACACCCCCTTCTTCCATTATTTTCATAGTGAGAAAGATATCATCAGTCACAGATATTGCTTTTCCATATAGAAATGTAAATAGTTCAACTTTGATAAGTTCCTTTTGATTTCTTTTCCCTGATTACCTTCTCAGGCATCTCTTACTTCTTGTGTCTGGATGTCAAATTTTCTATTCAACTCTGGTTTTTTCCTCAAGAATGCTTGAAAGTCCTCTATTCCACTGAATGACCATATTTTCCCTGAAACAAAATACTCAGTTTTGCTGGGTAGGTGACCCTTGGGTTCATTCCCAGTTCTTTTGCCCTCTGGAATATCATATTCCATGCCCTTCGATCCTCAGTGTAGAAGCTGCCAGGTCCTGGGCTATTCTGATTGTGTTTCCACAATATTGAAATTGTTTCTTCCTGGCTGCTTGTAGTATTTTCTCCTTGATCTGGGGATTCTGGAACCTGGCTATAATATTCCTGGGAGTTTTCTTTTTGGGATCTTTTTCAGGAGGTAATCGGTGGATTCTTTCAACCTCTATTTTGCCCTCTGGATCTAAAACATCAGGGCAATTTTCCTTGAGAATTTCTTGAAGGGTGATTTCTAGGCTCTTTCTTTGATCATGGCTTTCAGGTAGTCCCATAATTTTTAAATTGTCTCTCCTGGATCTATTTTCCAGGTCAGTGGTTTTTCCCATGAGATATTTCACATTGCCTTCTAATCTTTCATTTGTTTGGATCTGCTTAACAGCATCTTGATTTCTCATAAAGTTATTAGCTTCCATTTGCTCCAGTCTAATTCTGAAGGAATGAATCTCCCCAGTGAACTTTTGAGATTCTTTTTCCATCTGGCAAATTTGACTTTTTAAGGCATTCTCCTCCTCATTGCCCTTTTGGGCCTCCTTTGCCATTTGAGTTAGTCTATTTTTTAAGGTGTTGTTTTCCTCAGTCAGGCTGTTGACCCCTCATTTCATACTTTTCCTGCATCCTTCTCATTTTTCTTCCCAATTTTTCCTCCACTTCTCTTATTTGATTTTTAAAGTCCTTCTTAAGGTCCTCTATGGCCTGCAACCCACTCATGTTTTCCCCTGGGGCTTTTGGAGCAGGACTTCTGACCTCACAGTCCTTTTCCCGCTCCATGCCCCCAAAATAGGAGTCTAGGGTTGCATTTTTCTGTTTCCTTTGCCTTGGCATGTTGCCACTTAATTGCTTGACTTTTTGGGCTTGTTGCCACACTATGGCTTTAAGGCCAGATAGAGGAATTTTCGTCCCGAACGTGTGGGGGGCAACTTCCGTTTCTGGCAAGCTATAAACCCACCCACAACTTCCACCCTAGATCACAATCCAGATCCAGGAGGTTAAAGCAAGAGCGATTACCCCCCAAGACTGATCGCTGGATCTCCCCACGATTTGTAGGCTGGGAGCCCGAGCTGCCTCTGAAAACTACAAAATGGCGTGTCTCCTCAGCGGCTTCTAGCCCTCAGGGGAGGGAGCTGACGCATTCCCCAAATACAGGTCCCAAAGTCCATAGGACACTAACCTCTTACTTTGTCCTAGGCAAGTCTATGTTGATAATTCTGGGGTCGCCACAGTTCCTGGTGTTCTGGGGTTCCTCCAGCCGGCTGCTGGCCCTGCCGCCCTGGGGCTAAAACCTCGGCTCACGTGGACCTGGGCTCAGCTCGGCTCGGCTCCTGCGCTCTGCACGTTGCCGGCTCCCAGACCACTGCGCTGGTCCTTCCTGCAGGGTGCTGGGCTGTCCTCAGTGGGAGGTTAGCTTCTCTGTGTCGTTCTGTGGGTGCTGAGGCTCCAGAATTTTTTCAGAGTCCTTTTTTACATAGTTTGTGGAGAATCTGGGGGCAGAGAGGCTTGGAGGAGCTGTTTCTACTCCGCCATCTTGGCTCCGCCCCCCTCTCCTAACAGCTTTCTATGGTTGGATTCTTTTTCCTTTGCATCTGCATTTTTTTGTGGTAATAACTTAATTTTTGTAATCAATCACTTCTAGCCCTGGGATATGGGAAATGGTGCCTCTTGCCCCAGATCTTCAGTTCTTCCCTCTAGCCTGGAACCAAAGTCAAACCTCCAACCTCCTGTACATGCCCACAGTCAGGAGCTTTCTGCCCCACAGCTTCTGCCCTCACCAAGTATGTGTGTGTTCCTTTTCATCCCAACACTCTTTGCAGCACAGCTGGGTCTGGCATTCCTTGTCAGTGAAGGGTCCCTCAGATTTTCCTGGACATATATACCCAACTCCCCTCACAGTCCCAGGGTAAAAGTTACAGTGGCTGTGGCCAAGGCAGTTTCTCAAACCAACTAACCCCAGGGCTTGCTGCTTGTTGTTTAAGAGGTTTGTGGCTTATAGCTAAAATGAAACCTACAATGGAGCTATTTACTCTTCATGGGACCAAAGCTCATCCTGGGATTTTTCTTCTGATCTTCTCAAATTGTCCCAGGAAGACCCTGATTGCATCCCTATTCTTGTTTATCTCTACCCACACTTTGTTCACTCAAGGGTGCTATTTTAACTGTTTTGTTGGGGAAAATCTTGAGAAGTTGGAATTTTAGGACTTACTCCATCTTCTTCCCAGAATCCTCTCCCAACTTCTTTAAAAAAAAACATCCTCTTCTTTTTTTAGCCCTCTGATACGTAGTAAATTTTGTTCCAGCCTCTAATTTTCATTCTGTATGTGTCTTTTGGATATTTTTTAATGAAACAAATTATTGATTTTTGTTTCCTTATCTATTCTGTCTCTATTCATTTTATATAGGCATTATATATACATATATATATATATATATATATTTGTACTTAAATTATGATTATAAGATTTTCATTTTTCTCCATTTGTACTTTTCATATTAGTATTTTGTGTCCCCTCCCCATTTGAAATTAATGCTTGTCCCTATTATTAGTCTTGCTTCTACTATTTAGATGAAAGTCAGCTTACACAAACTCCCTCATTTTCCCCAATCCAATTTACCTACCACATCACAAATAAGTTTACGTTATTCATTTCTATTTCTTTTATTTATTTAGGCATATTCCTCTTATTTTCTCTTTCTTTACCCAATTCAATGAGTAATTAAAAATCTTATTTCCCCTGAAATCCTTCTTCCAACTTCTTATTTTTAGCAGTTTTGTTTTATTGTGTCCTTTTCTTAAAAATTTTTCCTTTGCATCATTCTCCTCCTGATTCTTATTCACTTCAATTCTATACTAAACTTTATTTGGTCATATGGTGATTACATACTTATTTTTTTCTTCTTTATTCTCTTTGCATGCAGATAGTGATTGTATTGTAATAGTATCTTCTTATCTACCTTGCTTCATTCTTAGAAGTATACATTAAGGTAGCAGAGCCAAGATGGCAAAGTAAAAACAGCACTTTCATGTAGCTCTGGCTCCCACCACTTTCAATTTATGTAAAAGGAGACTCTGAAAAAACTTTGGAGCTACCTGACCCACAAAATAACACAGAGAAGCTAACCTCCCACTGAGGACAGCCTGGCAGCCTGGCAGAGAGCAGCCAGCCCAGAGTTCTGGGAGCCAACCCCAACCCCAAGTGAGTCAGAGGTTTTAGCCCCAGGGCAGCCCAACCAGCAGCCAGCTAGAAGGACTCCAGAACACCAGCAACTGTGGAGTTTCCAGAATTACCAACACATAGATGCCAAGGACAAAGTGAGAGGTAAGTACAGTATGGACTTTGGGAACAATGGGGAGTGCATAGCTTTTTCCCCCAGGGTGAGAAGCCACTGAGACACTTCAGTGCAGCTACAGCCATATGGCAGCTTCAGCTCCTGGCCTGTGGACTGGAGGGGGACTAGGTGACCAGTCTTGGGGATGATTGCTCTTGCTTTAACCTTCTTGGATCTGGGTTGCTATCTGGGGTGGAGGTCCTGAGGTGAGTGACCAGCTTGCGAGAGTATGTGGTGGCTTCAGAGAGGGCATCCAACTAATATCTCTGGCAGCTGAGAAAACCCCAGTGTTTGGGACTGAAGTTCCCCTGTCTGGTGGCAGAATCCTACTGTGGCAAAAAAAGCCCAGGGGTCAAGTGACTGAGTGGCAACATGAGTAGGCAAAGGAAGCAAAATAAACAGAGTACTGCAACTTTACACTCCTACTTTGGCAACAAAAAGGATCAAAGAGTGGAAGAGGAGGAAGACAATGAAGTCATAAATCCTGCACCAAAAGCTTCCAAGAAAAAATACGATCTGGTTACAGGCCATAGAGGACCTTAAGGAGCAAATAAGAGAAGTGGGGGAAAATTGGGGACAGAAATGAGAACGATGCAAGAAAATTATGAACAGAGAGTCAACAGGCTGACAGAGGAAAATAGCACCTTAAAAAATAGACTAACTCAAATGGCAAAAGAGGCTCAAAAAGGCAATGAGGAGAAGAATGCCTTAAAAAGCCAAATTTGCCAGATGGAAAAAGGATCTCAAAAGCTCACGGAGGAGAATCATTCCTTCAGAATTAGAATGGAGCAAAGGGAAGCTAGTGACTTTATAAGAAATCAAGATGCTGTTAAACAGATCCAAACAAATGAAAGAATAAAAGGCAATGTGAAATATCTCAGGGGAAAAATGACTGACCTGGAAAATAGAAAAATATAATGAATTGAAGATAATTTAAAAATTATTGGACTACCTGAAAGCCATGATCAAAGAAAGAACCTAGAAATCATCCTTCAAGGAAAAGTGCCCTGATATTTTAGAAGCAGAGGGCAAAATAGAGGTTGAAAGAATCCACCAATCACCTCCTGAAAAAGATGCCAAAAAGAAAACTCCTAGGAATATTATATCCAGATTCTGGAATTTCCAGATCAAAGAGAAAATATTACAAGCAGCCAGGAAGAAATAATTTGAATATTGTGGAAACACAATCAGGATAGCATAGGATCTGGCAGCTTCTACACTGAGTGATCTAATGGCTTGCAATATGATATTCCAGAGGGCAAAGGAGCTGGGATTAAGACCAAGAATCACCTACCCAGCAAAAGTGAGTATCATGTTTCAGGGGAAAATATGGTTATTCAATGGAATAGAGAACTTTCAAGGGTTCTTGATGAAAAAACCAGAATTGAATAGAAAATTTGACATTTAGACACTAGAAGCAAGAGAATCTTGAGAAGGTAAACAGGGAAAAGAAATCATAAGGAACTTATCAAAGTTGAACCATTTACATTCCTACATGGAAAACAATAATTGTAACTGATGAAACTTTTCTCAGTATGAAAATAGCTGAAGAAGGGTATATGGACATATGAATACATATGTTAATATGTGTACATATGTTTAAAGGTATACATAGAGGGCACAGGTCAAATTTAATAGGAAGGCATAATACTTAAAAGGTGAAATTAAGAGGTGAGAGAGGAATATAAAGAGAGGAGATGGGGAGAGACAGAATGGGGGTAAACTATCTCATATAGAAGAGGCAAGGGAAAATGATTACATGGAGGGGAAGAATAGGAAAGCAAAAAAGCAAAACCTTATTCTCATTGAATTTAGATCAGGTAGAGAATGACATACATACTAAATAGTATATCTCACCCTACAGGAGCACAGGGGGGAAGGGGATGAGAGGGGGGATGATGGAAGGGAAGGCTGGCTTGGGGGGAGGGAAGTTAGAAGCACTCACTTTTGAAAAGGGACAGGATCAATGTAGAGAATAGAACAAGTGGGAGGTGGGATAGGAGGGAGGGAAATATAGTCAGTCTTTTACAATATATCTACTATGGTAATGTTTTGCATAGCTACACATGTACAACATATATACATATATTGCTTATCTTTCCAGTAAGGGTGGGTGACAATGGAGGAAGGGAATGAATCGGGAATTTGAAGCTTTAAAATCAAATGTTTAAAAATATATAAATACTTAATTTATATATTTATATAATAGTTATTTATATATTTATATAATTTATGTATTTATATAATACTTATATAAATATAAATATTAATACTATTTTACATATAAATGGGAAATAAGATATACAGGCATTGGGGCATAGAGATTCACCATGCCCTACTGGAAAAGTCAAAGGGGGTATGGGAGAAGAAATGGGAGAGAGCAGATTGGAGGAGGTGATACACTGAGTGAATGTTATCCTCGGGTGGTGGGTAGGGGAAAAATGGGGAAATTTTTTTAAAATCAAAATCTGGTAGAAATGAATGATGTAAAACAGAAGTTAATAAAGCATTTGAAAAAAAGTATACATTAATAAGAGAAACAATGTCATGTGGCATGATAGAATTTACCGTTTGCCTCAAATCAAGCAGTCTGACACTCTCCTATGTTCTATCTATAATCACCTTCCATTTCGAAAGTCAAATGATTCTTCCTCTGATATTAAATTGTGTTTGCCATGCTGGGTCCTAATTGATCCTAGGAATTCACACATTTCTTCATTTGGGGGCAAAAAACCAGCCATTATGGCACATCCTTTTCAAATAAGCAGGCCACCAAATGCATAAAATTTTCCCAGACTAAGCCCGTAGTAAGGGCCCCATCTTTCATTATAGACACATATATTTTCTTATGGGAATTCTCCTGACATTCTCAACAACATAGCATTTAAATTGTTAAAAAATGGGAAAAAATTAATTGCAAAATGGCGTAGTAAAACTATAATTGTAGGAAACTTTAATGTTTCATTCTCAGAAAAGGATAAATCTAACCAAATGGTTTAAAAGAAAATAGAAAATTTAATAAATTGTTAGATGGTTAAGTGATGCCCCCATCCTTCTGGAACAATATTTGCAATAATTGTTTCTTTTTTTGCATTTATTTATATTGTTAGCCTTTAGAATAGTGATTGTTACATAGTAAATAATTAATAAATGCTTGTTCACTTGACTTGGAGATCTATGGTTCACCATTCCCACTTCTAGTTTTTTCCTAATCTATGATTTAGTTCATTTGGATAAGGTAAATTATGCTCATCCAAGACAATTTATCATCTATCTACTTCTCTTTAGGAAAACTGCATATACATATATATATATATATATATATATGTGTGCATACATATAATACATATATGTGTAGTATATATATATACATATATGTATGTGTATATAGGTTTGTGTGTATGTATATATAAATATATACATATATGAATAGATGTATATATAAAATTATTTTGTACATACTTCTATCAGTTCTTTTTCTGTATACAGATAGCATCTTTCTTCACATGTCTTTTATAGTTAATTTGGGTATTTATGATAGTTATAATAAATTAGTCACTCAAAGTCATTCTTAAAACAATATTACTGTATACAATATTCTCTTGTTTCTGCTTATTTTGTGCAAGTCTTTCCATTTTTTCCCTAAAATCATTGAACTCATCATTTCTTATAACCCAGTAGTATTCCATCACAATCATATACCACTACTTGTTCAGTCATTTCCCAATTTATGGGCATCCCTGCAATTTCCCGTTCTTTGCCACCACAAAGAGAGCTGCTCTAAATATCTTAGAACATATAAGTTATTTTCCTTTTCTCTAATTATCTTCAGAAATATACCAAGCAGTGATATTTCTGGGTCAGAGTATAGGCAGTTTAATAACTCTTTGGGCATAATTTCTGATTGCTCTACAAAATGGTTGGACCAGTTCACAATTCTACCAAAAATGAATTAGTGTCCCAATTTCTCCACATCCCCTCCAACATTTGTCACTCTCCATTTTTATCACTTTAGTCAATCTGGTAGGCATGAAATGATATCCCAAGGTTGTTTCAATTTGCATTTGTCTAACCAAGAATGATTTCATATGACTATACATTGTTTTTATTTCTTCATCAGAAAACTGCCTATTCATATCCTTTTGCCATTTATCATTTAGTGAATGACTCGTATTTTTATAGATTTGACAAAGTTACTTATATATTTTAGATATGAAATCTTTATCTGATAAACTGTCTATAAAAAGAATTTTAGATGAACAAACAAGTGATAGAGAGAGATCAAAGTTAGGTATAAAACACATGAATTTAAATTACATTAGATTCAAAAGATGTACAAATAAAAAAATAATAACCAAGATCAGAAGGTAAGGAAAAAATTGGGGAAAATTTTATTCCTCATTAATATTGAAAAGAAAAAAATTCTCTTCTAAAAATTAAGTACTGTGCTTAATATATTGTACTGGCCACAATATATCCTTAATAAATGCTTGCTGATTATTGCATAATGATGGGTAAATCATTGAAGTTTTATGAGATGTGGCTCAATCTCCTAGGAATCTTAATATAATCCAGAATTATTCATTTATTTGACCTAACCCTGTTAAATCTCCTAACCTTTCCCTTCCTCACTTTCTGTAGGTATAAAATGAAGGACTTGGACTTCATGGTCTCCAAAGTCCCCTAATTGTTTCATTATCTGTAAGTCAATATAGCTTGAGAACCCACATTGTATAGGGTATTCAAAAGACCATAAATAGTAATAGACTGTCCCTGCCCTCAGTGGGCCTTACTCACTTAGAATCTCTGAACATTATAACTCTGTGTGCCCTTTGAGAGTGGGGTTAACAACAAGTTTGATTAATTTGCTTTGCCTACAGTAAAAGACTTGGAATTTTGTAGTTGTGGGAATGTTCTCCATCAAGACAGATCATAACCTCTTGATAACTTTAGTCTTAGAGAGTTGCTTGAATCTTTCCTTGGTCAGACAGCTAATGAAAGAGGTGGGATCTGAATCCAGGTCTCAACAACAAATTCAATTCTTTCCCCATTATACCCATACTGCCTCATAAGATATGGCTACCACATTAAATATACACAAACACAAAGGATCCTTGATTAGGCCAGTGTAGAAAACTCAAGGTATGGAAACTCCTTCTACCAACATAGAGTTCAACCTGTCAATGACTTTGAGAGCTGCCTGGGGACATAGAATTTATTTGCTTTGTGTAGGATCCATGAGTAACTGAGGTGGAATTTGAATCAAAGTCTTTCTGACCTAGGATCCATCATTTCATCGATTCTGTCATATTGTGCCCCTACCACATTTTTACATTTATTTTATTTTACCAAATTAAAATTGACCATATTTTAGTTGAGTGTAGTTTTCTCTGTTCAACAATCAGCTCTTAAAAGGAACTCAAGCTTGACATGCTAAAATAAAAGATGAAGGAGGCTTTCAGGGGATTTATCCCTTTGAGGTCTTCACAGTACTGTTAACTTCTCATAAGCATTAAATTCAAAAATGTAAGAAAATTAAAAATAAATTATACACTCTCACATACTTTATTATGTTTTTTCACAGCAGCACTGTCTTTGAGTGTTCCCAAAAGGGGGTATACAGGGTCAGTCTGCACATAACCAGCAAGGTTGGAACACTATTTCAGTTTTGTTGCAATCTTCCCTTTATGGGAAGGCTAGCATCCCAATATTATTAAAAATGCAAACCAATAAGACATAAAATGGCTTGCTTATTGCTAACATTTATGCAAAACCACTTAAAATGTTCAAAATATTAATCTCCTTTGCTATCTAGCAATTAATGCTGTGCTGATGGAGACCACAAGAATAGCTTCTTCCACTGGAAAATCACCAGCAATCCACATTCTCATATAATACTTAATTAACACAACAAACTATTTTTTTTCTTCAGAGTCACAGGAAACTGGCATAATTGCTTAGGTAAGCTTAACTAGCCTCCAATGATGAACAGATTTGCTAAAATAAATGCAAGTAATTTGAAGTATTTTCCCCAGAAATATATGCATTCATATTTCTCGTACAGTACACAGTGGTCTAGAGGTCAAGGGAAGAAAATAAGAATTTCAGAATTTCTTGTCCTGCTACTGGTTTTCAATTTTCCTAATATCAATTAGGAGAAGTTATGTTTACAGCTGTCAAATGGGCAGGGTTTTATTGGGACTACATTGCATTGTAAGGAAATGGCACAATGAGAAGTTAGATTCTATCAAATGTATACTGAATCGATGCCATGTCAAGGTACAGTTTTTGTTGGGTATGAGAGACCTGAAAATCCTTGAAAGCAGAGAAGAATTGCAGTAGAAGGGGTGAACAGAGTGTGAAGATAAGAAGGAGGGCAAAAGTGAGAGAAAATAGAGTAAAATGCCATCTTGGTAAAAAATCACCCAAACCAAAGAGACTGAAATAAACAAACTGCCTAATCCACTGTTTGTCTACATAGACTGTCCTATCATGAAAGGATTCTCCTTATCTAGAAATATCAGTCCCTCCATGTAACCCAATAAGAAGACATCTAAGAAGGAATCAGATCAACCAATTCTAAGGTTTTATATCCAAATAATCTACCTTATATAGAGAAAGCAATATAAAAATGGTAAGTAAATAATAGGATAAATAGTCCAAAGAAAACACATTTTAGAGTTGGAGAAATAGAAAAAGGAGTCTGATTCAGTTAGGGATGGGAAAGAGGAAAGAATGGGGGACTAATAGAGTAGCAAGTTCAAGGGTGAGAGTTTCTAATAGGAGTTGTTTTCTTTTTGAAAAAAAAAATTAGTTCAATACACCCAGTCAAAGGAGAGCAAAAATGTGGGAAAAGGATAAGTTCAAACATGGGATGGATATTGGTAGGATAGATAGAAGAGATAAAGGCACAAAAAAGAATCAGAGTAGCAAAGAAAATGGAGTTAAAGATAAATCTTTCTGATCCAAGACTCATTTTCAACATGAGACCCAGATAACATCATGGCAGTAGAGGTCAAAATTAGGAAGGGTTACTACAAAAAGAAAGTAATTTTAAATTGAATAGTCATTCTTTATTCTTTTTTAAAATTCTTATCTCTTATATGCCTAGTTATGAACTTTTCAGTGTTATGAACGTATCCATTGTTGCCTTTGTAATCTTTAAATTTTGATAATCAAAAACCCAACCAATGTGCACTAAAGTACAGTTATAAATGACATAAAATAAAATAAAATTTAGCAAACATACTAGCAGGTACCCACTATGTTTGGGGTGCCATATTAGTCCTGATGCTACAGAGATGAAAGGAAGAAAGGAAGGAAGGAAGGAAGGAAAGAAAGAAAGAAAAGGGAAAGAAAGAAAGAAAAGAGAAAGAAAGAAAGAAAGAAAGAAAAGAAAGAAAGAAAGAAAGAAAGAAAGAAAGAAAGAAAGAAAGAAAGAAAGAAAGAAAGAAAGAAAGAAAGAAAGGAAGGAAGAAAGAGGGAGGGAGGAAGGAAGGAAGGAAGAGAGGGAGGGAGGAATAAAAAAAGGAAAAAAAAGTGTCCCTCAAGATCTTATATTCAGCAATTTAGTCTCAATCTCAGTTTTCTCATCTCTCAAATAGGAATATATGCAATACATAACTGACAGGTTGCTGCACGGAGGATGCTATGTAAACCTTAAAATGTGAGTTTTGTTATTAAGGACAATAATGATGATCTATGTTTGAGTCTACTTGTAATTAGTAGGTATGATCTATACTAGCCTACTTGATAAATGTTTGTTAACTTGAATTTCATTAAATTGAGTTTAATTAAATCCTCATGTGTTATCCATCAACACTGGGAGTGGTTGACTCTAAAGAGAAGAATTATTTAGAAATGAAGGTAATTTATAAGATGTCATATATACGTGTATATGTGTGTATGAAACTGAATTGAATCAACTGAATTGATCTCAGATTGTGATGAGTCATTTTCCATATAATGTTTAAATAAACCTGATGAGAAATGTCAGACAACAACTCAGACATCCAATTTCAGTTTAAAATAGTTTGATTCTCTTTTTCAATATGAATGAGTGGCCCAGAGCCTGTGAATGAAAGCTTTAGGTTTTATAACTTTGTGGGCCAGATTGGACCAGATAACACTGAAAAGTATCTCAAAGCACATTGCTTTTTCTTTCCTCTTTCCCAAAGGGATGCTAGCAAAAGTTCATATTTTCATCAAGAGAAACTTAACTTTTTTATTTCTCTTTAAACCCACTCAGCTGCCCACATTTGTATTAAATACAAACCATTTCATGCAACCCTTGCCAGAAGCAAACTAGCTTATAATATTACTCCCCCATAATGGAATCATTTAAAATTATGACTTATTCTGTGGTCCAAAGCAAATAATAGTCCATTATTTTTAGCGATTCCAACAGCTTTTGACATAGACATGTTTGTGGGAATGGGAGTCACTCTAAATTTGTTCTCCAGAATTTTACTGGAATAATATCCCTAAAATTTGGCATTTGTTGACCTTAATTCCTAAAAGTATTCCATCAGATAGAAAGTATTGGTTTTCTTCCCATACCACTGTATATTAGAATATATCATGAATGGAGGAACTCATATGTGGCAGTAATTTGCCCAGGGTGCTTGCTTTTTTTTTATCATATATTTGAAAGGTTCCACTGTGGCTAATGAACCCTGGGACACCATAAATTCACCTCATTGAATTTCAAATATATTACATATGTAAGGAAACTCTAAATAAATCCCAAGGTTTACTAAATTTAAATGCTTATTTTTATACATTTCCAGAATGAGACAAAGGCATTTTTCACCATCAGAGTGTAGTGTTAATGTATAAGGAGACCATTAAAGTCACATCATTTAAACATGATAACTGCCTCCTGTGTCTACCTAATGCTTCAAAGCTATTTTTAAGCCATTTAAGCTTTTTTCAATTTGCACTAAATATCTACCCAGAGATTATATTTTAGAACTTAGAGCAATATTTGAAGTGATCTGCAGAACTTGGTTTTAAATAAATTTTAGAACAAAAATAATTTCTCAAGACATACCTTACATCATTTTTTTTTGGATCATTGACCATGAAGAATGCATTTCAGCTTTAAGGCATTCAGTGTTCCTCAGAAATTCATAGATAACCACACAATTTATGTAAATATGATTTAAATCTCCAAGAGCTTATTCATGATAAGATGATAAAGTAAGGAGTGCTTTATCTATTTATTCCTGGCTACCCCCAAATAATTTTAAATGGCATGTATTTCATTCAATGATGTGCAAAGGACAGTGTGAGCTATCTATATTTTTCAAACTAGGGCAGAAGTTGCTTCCTTTTTTAATAAAATTATTTTATCTGTTGAGTGATTTTTTTTATCAGTCTATTTCAATATAAAAAAGTTGCTCCTGAACTAGATAGATGTTTGTGACCCCAAGCTTCACCTGGCAAGAACAACTGTTCACAGTAATTGGGGGTGATTAAGTATCTCAACAGTGGATGAAGAAAGCTGAGATGGAATACAGGCGAGCTATTGAAGATCTCCTTTGTTGCTGATGAACAGAGATCTAGGGGAAGGGGGAATGCTCTCTTATAGTGTCATCCATGTGATCAAAAGTTTTACATGTTTCTAAGATCAGGAAACAAAAGCCCTTTGAGGACTGAATCAGCCCTTTGTTTTGAGCTCCCAAACTACTGCTCAGTCTAATCAAATGGATTTGATTGTAGCCCATTTTTATTTTTATTACATTTATCATATATGAGAAAGGGGTTAAAAAAAGGCCTCTGAGGCAAGAGGGCTAACCCCTTCCTCTCTTTTCAGCATTATAGCCACTGCATGGCAGCAGGAGGCTGAGTAATATATGTAGTAGTTTGTTGCAAGTAAGTTCACACCGTGTCTCTTACCTTTAAGAGTTGGGAGACCATGAAAAGATCTTTTATTTTAACTTCTCTCAACCTTTCTCTCCTAATCTATGTAATGGAGATAATGACACCAGCATCAACTACTTCCCAAGGCCCTTGTGAAATACAAATGAGATAACATGTACAAAGTGTATATGTGTGTGTGGCTGGGTGTGGGGGGTGTTTATGTGTGTCTGTGTATATACACACTAGACACTGAGTCTTTGTATGTGTGTGTATCTATAGATATATCTATATAGTGTATAGGGTCTACGGGAGAACTAGCACGTCTGGTATAAGGGTTCACTGAGCCCATTTCGGGATTGCTCATCCACCTTTGGTGTCCACCTGATTCATCCAATTCTCACTTGTGCCTCTAAGAAGCCATACGCACGGTGAGTGGCTATACCTTGGTAAACTATCCTGGCAAATGGGCTAAACCAGTTTAAGTATAATCAACAGGCCTCACACCCATTAGTGAATTAGGGGGATATCTACCAAAAGCATGTGAAGACTTTCCTTGGCAGAATGAGTAGATGAAAACATGTACTTAAAGCTTGGTCAGGTATCAAGGATGCCAAGAACATCCACTATGTCCTGGACCATCAACAGTCATCTTGACTTTTGTTCTGACACTGGGCTTCAGTGACTCAAGAAGAGAGTAAGGCTAAATGACTGTGCACCTCTGCCTCACTTAAATACAATTCATGCACAAGTTGACATCACCCTGTGGTGTCAGTGGTCCTTTTTGAAAAAGAAACAACTATATATGCATACATGCACACACCTATAAACATATATGTTTGTATGTAAACAACACACCTAAATATGTATATATGTATCTATATATGTATATGTGCACATACAAATATGTATACATGTACATATAGTTCTGCATACACATATGCACATATTTAGATGTATTGTGTATGCACACACAAACATATATACATACTTACATACAAATATACACACATAGCTAGGTGGCTCATAGAGGACTGGGCCTGGAGTCAGGAAGACCTCGATTCAAATCCAGCTTCAGATACTTACTAGCTGCAACCCTAGGCAAGTCATTTGATGCTGTTTGCTTTAGTTTCTTCATCTGTGCAATGAGCAGGAGAAGGAAATTACAAACTACTCCAGAATTTTTGCCAAGAAAACCCCAAATAGGGTCATGGAGAGTCAGACACAACTAAAATGACTCATCAGCAAATTATGTATGTACACATATGCACATATACACAAATGTATATATGCCACACAGTCCTAACAGTCCTAACAGTCCTAAATGGTGTGAATACCTATCTCTCTCTCTCTCTCTCTCTCTCTCTCTCTCTCTCTCTCTCTCTCTCTCCCCATCTCTCATCTCTCCCATTATTTCTGGTAAAGTTAGGCTGTCCAACCCCTTGGCTTAAATCCTTGGATTTAAGATTTCTTTCTTTCTTTTTTTTTGGAGGGCAATTGGGGTTAAGTAACTTACCCAAGGTCACATGGCTAGGTTTTGTTTGTGTGTGCGTTAAGTGTCTGAGGCCGTATCCGAACTCAGGTCCTTCTGATTCCAGGGCCGACACTCTACTCACTGCGCCACCTAGCCGCCCCTGGATTTAAGATTTCTAATAATGCTACTGGGTTTTAAAAAAGCCTGAAGGAGTTGTCTTTCCAAGAGGGTCTAAATAAATGTTTAAAATGAATTCCTTACTGCCACCATGATTCAGTCATGTCTGCCAGGATATAGACACATTTTGAGGGGGGAAGGAAGGATGCTCCTGGGGAGGACCTTCTTTCTCTTTACTCCTGTCTACCAACTTATTTGAGGCATAAGATCCAACAACTTTGCATGAAAAAGATTAGCTTTTAAAGGCTTTGTGTGGATTGAATTAATTGAACAGAGAGGATAGGGCTTAGAATAACTGGAACCATTTAAAAAATCCCTGATTGGTGCAGGATTATCAATATGGTCACACTGAGTTAGCCAAATACAGAGAAAGGAGAATATTTTCTGCTTTTCTTATCCTAACTTGAAGTAGAGAAATGTAGGACTAAAAGCAAATAGCACAACCTGTTTTAATCAAAAGGAGTCTAGCAAGAAACAATCAATTAAAGAACAGTCTGATTCTCTGCGACATCAATGTATGAAAATCTGTTAGACGCCAGATTGTGTCTCAAGACACATATGATGAACTGAACAAAATGACCTGCTAATAGCTTTTACGGGTAATAAATGCATCATGTTATTGGTAATTCTGCAGATGGTAAATCAAGCTAATATCTGAGCTGAAACAAGCTACTTGTTAAATATAGTTCAAAAATGATCCTCTCAGTTATTCAAAAATTGTATTGCACAGAAAAGAAACATGATTATGACTTAGATTTTTTAAGCATTTTAAATTGAAAAACATTACCATTCCTCCATGTCAGTATTTTAATTTTTAAATCCTTAGGAGAGATCATGTCTCAAATGAACCTAAGCCTAGAAGCACTCTTGTTTATTTAGATTATGGATAGGCATTAAACTGTAAAACCTGAGTTGAAATTGAAGTGTGACTCAACTGCCTACAATATGCATTAGAAGACACTTCCAATCAACCCTTGGAAAGCTGAGCTGGCAAATTTATACATTTGAGCACAATACATAGTTTCAAATGATAGAGGCACATATATGCCATTTATAATTTTTGCTTGCCTGAAAGGTCTGGAGTGACCAGAGAACTATTGGGCTTCAATCTTGTTGTAATGAAATCTGAAGTAGGCAACAACACAGTTTTGGGAGAGGAGGAGATGAATGGACAAAAAGAAGAAAGAATGATGTCTGGACTGCTTTCCCTTGAGGTATAAGTATTGTGTTTTCTCAACATTTCTTGGAATGTTATGGGGAAATTTGATTTAAAAAAACTAGAGACTTAACAAATATAAGTAGCTATTACATCTGCAGTGGATATAAAAGTTGTTGGGGTGGGGTAGGGTGCAGAAGTATATTATCATGTTTGGCTATCTGTACTAAGTACAGACATAAAATTCATTAATTTTAATTAATCATGGGAAAACATCTTAGCTCTCTTCTTCCTCTTTCTTTCTCTATCCCTCTCATTCTCTCTGTATGTGTGGGTCTCTACACACACACACACACACACACACATTTTTTAAGAAGCAATCCATTACTTTGAAGAACATAGTACTCAAATGAATGGTTTCAATATGTAGATGGACTTGTAGGACTTGTTTTATTAAATTTCAGTTGTCTTTCCAGGTAGTAGTATTGTTGTATTAAAAGGTTATTGAATGAAGGGGAAAGCATCAATTGTTTCCAATATGCCACATACTGTTCTAAAGAGTCCCTACCATCAAGGTGCTTATGTTCTAATAGGAGAATAGTGGCCAAGAAGGGCGTTTTGTTTTGTGAAACCAGAGGGATGGTGAATGGACCATTAGGACAGTAAGTTCTGTGCTCTGACTTAGGCCTAATTCAGGTCAGTCCCCTGGTAGTTTAGGTTTGATAATGGAACAAAATGAGATGCTTTGGGGGTTATTCAACAGAGAACCAAAGTAGCTTTATTTAGTCATAGCAGTAGTATATTCAACAGGGTAGACAGTTAGGTCACCTCAGGTTGATTCAGTTGAGCAAAACTCCCTTGACTGAATTGGTCATGGTTACCCAACACTGAAGTTGGAACTCCTCAGTGATCAGGAACTGATATCAACAGCTTCAGCATTTAAAGTCTTGATCTAATCAAGCCTCAGGGATGGTTTCAATACCTTTTAAGGAAAGATTAGCCTCACTTGCATGGAGGTGAGAATAGGGCATGATTAGGATAATGCTCCCATGATACAAATCTTTTCCAGAAACGATGGTATTAGTGATTTGATTATTGTTCTTGGGGTAGGAAGGACAAAGGGTGGTATGGTGTGATTGTAGATATGACAGAGAGAATCATGATCAGGGGGCTAACAGCTATTAGATAAAGTGGGCTCTCACCAATTAGCACAAAAGTGTTCCAGGACAACTTTGTTCCTAAAGAAGGTAGGTTAATGATGTACCCTGGAATCATTTTTACATTATTTATTAGTTCAGCAAACTCTTTGTTCACAGATAGTGAAAAAGCAAACTTCAGTGTAGATCAAATTATCACTTACTCTGAATTGGTAAAGTCTGAATCAATGAGGTTTTATTGTAGTTGCAAGTTCTTCCCTTACTCTGTGATAGAAAGGTCCAACTGAAAGATAAATAAGCAGGTGAGAGATCAAAGATTTCAGGGTATTTGGAATTCTTAGAATAGCACTGTATATAATATTGAATGTCTAAACCCTGGTCAACATTTACCAAAGAGAAGTGGCAAAGACAATGAAGGGAATCAGGTATTGAGAGTAGAGTCTCAGAACTGGATTCCTCCTAGTACAGGCTTCACTTCCTTTGTGTGATATCTTAGGAAAATCAGTTAGCATCCCAAAATTTCAGTTTCTTATCAGTAATGTATCTTTCATCAGCCACATGAAAGAGATGGATTCTATACAACCCCAACAGAAGAAAACTGGGGAAGTTTAACACTCTTTAAAGAAGAATGGATTCTTTCCAGATTTGAGCAAGTCATTCATTTGATACACAATCAGAAGTCTATAATATCTCCAGTAAGGGAAATTTGGGAAGTCAAAAGTTTGTGTCCATTTCCTCATTTTGTGTTCCTTGGCACATCTCCTCAAATCCCTCTAATGACTTTCAGATTATGGAGGGCCTTGAGTGGCAGGTTAATATTTAATGAATTCTCCTGGGATATTTGCTTTTGAAAAGGGATTCTTGAAGACACAATTTTAAAGCAATACATCTCTAAAGCTGGAATTTCAGACACTGGGAGCATAGGGTATGGTGGAGGCAGGGATGTTTATAAATAGGGAGCCCTCCTAGGACCTCTAGACTATGTCTATGCACAAGACTGACCCAAAGGCAAACTATTAAAAGAGATTTATAAATCACCAAAAGTGACAAATTTATTTTCTCTTCCTGAAAACATCATAGTATAATGAATAGCATTCGTACTTAGGTTCTGGGGACCTGGGTTTGAAGCTTACTTCAGACATTTACTAGTTTTATAATCATGGGTAAATCACCTAATCTCTCAGTGTCACTTTCCTCACCTGTTAAGAGGGTGTAGGGTGGGGGTGGTAATAATATTTGGTTTTCTTACTTTACTGAATTGTTCTGATGAAGAAATGTGCAAATCTGGAAGTGTTGTGTAACTATTAAGACAAATAATGCACATATGAATGTATCACGAATATATATATATAATGAGATATTTACATGTATGTATATATAATGAGATATTTACATATATTATATATAATGATATATTTACATATATATACATATTTTGCCTAACATCTTTCTAACTAGAGGTAGCTGGTGGTTCAGTGAATGGAATATTAGGCATGGAGTCAGGAAGACCCAAATCGAAATCTGGCCTCAGATACTTACTAGCTGTGTGACCCTGAGCAAATCATTTAATGTCTATTTGTTTTAGTCTCCCCAACTATAAAATGGGTATAGTAATAATACTTAATTTGCAGAGTGAATGTGAGAAAAAAAATTAGAAATGAATTATTTGTTAAAAGAACCATAGTTCCTGGCACATAGTAAATATAACATAAATCCTTATTCCCTTCCCCTCTTTTCTTCTCCCTTTATCTATCTATCTATCTATCTATCTATCTATCTATCTATCTATCATCTGTCTGTCTATCTATCTATTTCCCTGCTAGATTATAAACTGATTTTGCTTAATCAATATTTGCTGGATTAAAATGAAAATACATATTTGTGCTTAGTATTTTTCATAAGAAAATCATTATGGAAAACCAGAATTTTTGCTCTCTTGCAAGTGGATTAATTTTACATTTGCCCTTTCTGCTTGCTCAACATATATAACTGATGGCTTTAATGTAAAACAGAACTATTTGGGCTCCTTGTTAGCTGACTTGTCAGGTTTGAAAGGTTATTTAGGATCTAAAAGTTTTATATGTGTTATTAGCTTCGGATAGACATGTTTCTTTATAATTGTAATACTGACAATCAAATATTTACTTCACTCTTCCAGTTAACTGATGAAATATATCTAGCTGACCTTGGATATTCATTCCACTAGCTAGACCCCTACACAATTTATGACTGAGTAGTCCCTGCTGGACATTGTACTGCCAGCTAAGATATTTTTTTAACAGACACACCAGGAAACCTTAAAAATGCATCAGAAGATGCTAATAAACCTTTAAGACAACACCTGAATCTACTGAATCCATAGGTAAACTATTAACACAGATCTAAAGGCAACAGGTGGAGAAAAGTAAATATGACAAGAACACAGAAAGAAAGGCTTGATTTAGAGAACCTGTGGGAATGCTTGCCGTTTTTTTAGATTTTGTAAAAGCTTAATGGCCCTAAGCCACATCAATAGCCTGGCTCTTCCTTCCTGGTAATTTCCCCAAATCTATGTATAATCTATGACCTCTACTTTTTCTTTGTATTATACCATGGAGTGGGAAGAAAATATCATTGTGCTGCTACAACTCTGGAGTGAACCACAGGAGTGAACTCTGCTTCTACTCTGTTTTAGGAAAATTACTAAAAACACAGATCAGAAAAGGAATGTAGATTTAAAGCTAGAAAGAAGGAACCATAGAGACCATTTAGTCTACTAGGGTGGAAAAATCTGCAGCCTCAAGGCCGTATGTGATCCTCTAGATCCTCAAGTGCAATCCTTTGACTAAATCCAAGTTTCATAGAACAAATCCCCTTAATAAAAGGATTTGTTCCATAAAATTTGGACTCAGTCAAAGGCCACACCCGAGGACCTAGAAGGACACAGGTTCCTCACCTGTGTAGGTCCTTCAATTTATACATGAGGAGATTGAAACTCAAAAAGATTGAGTGCCTTGCCTATGGTCCACACAAGTATTACATTGCAGGGCTAGAATTTGAACTCAGGTTCTCTGATTCCACATCTAGCAAGCACTATTTCCACTAAATTATCTTTCCAAGTCAACTTAATGCATTTTTTTTTTTTTTTTGCATTTTTAGAGTAGAATTCCTTGCTGGGATGGTAATTGATACTTCATACACTAGATCCTTGCTATAACACAAGTTGCTATTGAGGGCATAAGGAAGGTTAATCTTGCTTTTTCCAAGAGGATTTCGTTACTGAAGTACCAGGGGAAAAATGTGGTTATATGTTGTTCTCACTTAGAAGTTAGCTCCATATCATGGATCCAAAGGGCAGTGTTACATGGAGCCTTCAGCATTTTTATCAACTATCACTGAGATAAAAGTAATTGCTAGACATTTCACAAATTCTTGCCACATCCCTGTCAGGTAGGGAAATGAGTTATAAGTGAATAAATAATGAATAAATGAGTTTTTGATAAAGAACATTAAAAACACCATTCTAACTTTTGAATGTTTCCCCAACATTTTGAGTTTTTCTGTCACTGACTGATGTGTAGGTAACCTATTTACACAGAATCAAACTTGTTGACATTTGAGTGTCAAAAAAAGAAAAGAAGCTATCTTAGAGGAGAAGGAATATAGGAATGACGTTCACAAGCATTTCCAGCTGTCAACAAGTCTGGTTCCTCCCTAACTGTGAGCCCTTGAAGTATTATGTTCTTTGGATAGAGTGAGAAATACTGTTACTTTCAGTTGTTTTCTTAGTGTCAGGATAGGTGTGTATGTGCTAATTAGCAAAATCCTGTAGGTCTTTTTGTTCCTATATCTAATGCACATGATTTTATCCACAATTCTACTAATATACTGAACCAGAAAAGCACTTTCCATGTGGTTAACAGGCAGAAGTAATGGATGATCATTCATATAAAAACCTGGGACCTCATCATCCCATAAGAAAGACTCTAATTAAAAAGCTATTCTTAGTAAGTAGGTAAGTAGTACTATAAATTGTAAAATATCATGACTTCTAATAATAATAATGGAAAAAAGATTAAACCACCACCCCAATTCTTTTTCTACCTGAGGAAAATATAATCTCCCATTTGGGTTTTGAGAGAAGATACCCTGGTGACAGTTGTAAAAAGGAACTTCTGTACTGGGAGTGAGTATCACAAATCACAGCTGGGGCAAGGATATAAAGCATACTCTTTATTTCTATGGGTATAGGTTTATAGAAGAAGCATATACCTTAAGACACTGCCTATTGGAAGCTGAGATGGAATTAGGGAAAAACAGGTGAAATAGTCACTACATTCTACCATTCTGTCATTGAATAGTTTAATTTTTTGGCAAATTCTTTTTGCTAAGCATTTAACTCTATTGCTTGTGTGATACTGAAACAAATAAGTACATTCAGTACCATGGACATAACCCTGGTTGTCTTCCCCCTCTTTACTTTTAATTCATAACCTACTGTTATATCAACCCTATATGTGAAATGACTTGGGAAAAATTATGTGGGAAAGAGGAAAGAAGATGACAAAATCACATCTATCTATCTTTCCCATTGCTACTTTTGTGAATGCATTTAAGAAAGTAGGGAATGGAAAGAAAACTATTTGTTTCACAGCTTCCACACAATAGAAACTTTGTAAATATTAGGGTGGAAGATGGTTCCTTTCCTACCACATATAATTGGTGGGGTTTAGGGGGGTCCACCATAAAAAGGAATATAAACAATTGTGTAAAGATAAAGTCTCCAAAGCAATTAGTGCCAAGAGTATCTTTATAAAAGATGCCATAAGCCTATATAATATAAGCCTCTATGACAGCATTTGAGGGGAATCTCCTTAAGACCACCCATCAAAATATTTATGCCATTCTATTTTGGCATCTGAAATTCCATCATTAAAGAGTCCCTTCTCTGGGGCTAAGAGGATTATTTTTGTTTCTTCAGGAATCCCTATTAAGATGTAAGTACAGCTAGGTGGAGGTAATATTTATCATTATTACTCAATGCAATATTACTTATATAATAATGACAATACTCAATATAGATTAGAATAAATTTTAGAAATAATCCAGAGGGGTCAAACATAGGTATTGCATATCCAATAACACAAGTATTATTTAATCAATAACACTCCCTAGTGCAAACTGAACCAGATTAAAATGTAATTGGGAAAATTTTAATGAAATAAATAAAAACACAATAGGACATAGATAATATTAACATGAGTTTTTCTAAGTCATTATATAACCTGTAGGGATGCTAATAAAGAGTTCAGTAGTTATTGTTTCTATATGAGTTTGACACCAGTGATCTAGTCTGTCCATCTCATATTATAGGTGAGGAAATTAAGGCTCAGAGAGGTCAAGTGACTTACACAATGTCACAGCAACATAGCTATAGAGCAGAGGACTAGAATCTGAATATCCCTAGCTCCAGACCAGGACATTCATGCCTAAATATTATTAGCTAAGAGTAAGATCCTTTCATTAGAATAAAGAAGGGGGGGGGGGCGGAGCCAAGATGGCAGAGTAGAAACAGCATTTCCAATGTGCTCTGCCCCACACAAATTTCAAACAATGTGAAAGGGAGCTCCGAACAACTTCTGGAGCCACAGCACCCACAGAACAGCACAGAGAAGCTAACCTCCTGCTGAGGACAGGCCAGCAGCCCTACAGGGAGTCACCAGCGCAGCGCTCTGAGAGCAGGCAGCACAGTGCACTGAGAGCAGGCAGCACAGCGCGCTGGGAACCGAAAGCGCAGCCCACAGAGCGGAGCCCAGGTCCAAGGCTTTAGCCCCAGGGCTGCCGGGCCATCAGCTGGCTGGAGGGACTCCAGAACACCAGCAATAGTGGCGATTCCAGAATTATCAGCACAGATATGCCTAGGACAAAGTGAGAGGTTAGTGCCCTATGGACTTTGGGACCAGTATTTGGGGAACACATGGCTTCCTCCCCTGGGGGCAAAAAGCTGCTGAAGAAACAGCTGCACAGAAGCCATTTTGCAGCATCAGTAGTGGCTCTAGCTCCTGGTCTGCGAACTGTAGGAAGATCCAGCAATCAGTCTGGGGGTTAATCGCTTTTGCTTTAAACTGCCTGGATCTGGATTGTGGTCTGGGGGGGAAGTTTGGGGTGGGTATCCAACTTGCCAGAGTGGGTGGAGGCTTTACAGAGGCCACCCAACTGGCAGAAGTTGTGAAGACCCCACGTTTGGGCGGAAGCTCCCCTGTCTGGTGGCAGAGTCCTACTGTGGCAACAAGCCCCAAAATCAAGTAATTAAGTGACAATATGCCTAGGCAAACGAAACAAAATAAACAGAAAAGTTCAACATTGGACTCCTATTTTAGGGGCAAAGAGGCTCAAAGCATGGAGGAGGACTGTGAGGTCAGAACTCCTGTACCAAAAGCCCCAAATGAAAATACAAGCTGGCTAGAGGCCATAGAGGACCTTAAGAAGCAGATAAGAGAAGTGGGGGAAAATTTGGGAAGAGAAATGAAAAAGATGCAAGAAAAGTATGAAATGATAGTCAACAGCCTGACTGAGGAAAATAACACCTTAAAAAATAGACTAACTCAAATGGCAAAAGAGGCTCAGAAAGGCAATGAGGAGAAGAATGCCTTAAAAAGCCAAATTTGCCAGATGGAAAAGAATCTCAAAAGCTCACTGAGGAGATTCATTCCTTCAGAGTTAGACTGGAGCAAATGGAAGCTAGTGACTTTATGAGAAATCAAGATACTATTAAACAGATCCGAACAAATGAAAGAATAGAAGGCAATGTGAAATATCTCATGGGAAAAACCACTGACCTGGAAAATAGATCCAGGAGAGATAATTTAAAAATTATTGGACTACCTGAAAGCCATGATCAAAGAAAGAACCTAGAAATCATCCTTAAAGAAATTCTCAAGGAAAATTGCCCTGATGTTTTAGACCCAGAGGGAGAAATAGAAGTTGAGAGAATCCACAGATCACCTCCTGAAAATGATCCCCAAAAGAAAACTCCCAGGAATATTATAGCCAGGTTCCAGAATCCCCAGATAAAGGAGAAAATACTACAAGCAGCCAGGAAGAAACAATTTCAATATTGTGGAAACACAATCAGAATGGCACAGGACCTGGCAGCTTCTACATTGAGGGATAGAAGGGCATGGAATATGATATTCCAGAGGGCAAAAGAGCTGGGAATGAACCCAAGGGTCACCTACCCAGCAAAACTGAGTATCTTGTTTCAGGGGAAAATATGGTCATTCAGTGGAAGAGAGGACTTTCAAGCATTCTTGATGAAAAAACCAGAGTTGAATAGAAAATTTGACATTCAGACACAAGAAGCAAGAGATGCTTGAGAAGGTAATCAAGGAAAGAAATCAAAAGGAACTTATCAAAGTTGGACTATTTACAGTCCTACATGGAAAAACAATAACTGTGTTTGATGAAACCTTTCTCATTATGAAAATAATTGAAGAAGGGTACATGGCATATGTTCACAGGTATACATGGATAGAGGGCACAGGTTGAATTTGATGGGAAGGGATGATGATGATGATTTTTTTTTTTTGGAGTGCAATTGGGGTTGGGTGACTTGCCCAGGTTCACGTGGCTGGGTTTTTGTTTGTGTGTTGGGTGTCTGGGGCCGGATCTGGGCTTGGGTCTTTCTGGCTCCGGGGCTGGCTCTCTGCTCACTGTGCCACCTAGCCGCCCCAAGGAAGGGATGACTCTTAAGGGGTGAAGTCAAGAGGTGAGGGAGGAAAGTGGCAAGAGGAGATGGAGAGAGACAGGGTAGGGCAAACTATCTCATGTAGAAGAGGCAAGGGGAAGTAGTTTCAGGGGAGGGGAAGAACAGGAAGGCAAAAAGGCAAAAGCATATTCTCATAGAAGCTGGCTCAAGGAGAGAATCACATACATACTAAATGGAATATCTTACCCTCACTCACTCTCCTGAGTAGGGGAAAGGGGGATGAGAGGGGGATGATGGAGGGGAGGGCATTCGGGGGAGAGGGGAGGTTAGAAGTACCCAGTATCAAAGAGGGACAGGATCAAAGTAGGGAATGGACCAGGTGGGAGGTGAGACAGGTGGGAGGGAAATATAAGCAGTCTTTTACAATATATCTACTATGGTAATGTTTTGCATAGATATACATGTAGAACACATACTGATTTGCTTATCTTCTCAGAGGGAGTGGGTGACAGGGAATGGATCTGAAAATCGAAGTTTTAAAATTAAATGTTTCATAAGATGTCCAGGCAGTGGGGCTCAGAGATTCACCTTGCCCTAATGGCAAAGTCGAAGGGGGTATGGGAGAAGATATGGGAGAGAGCAGATTGAATTAGGGGATATCTGGTGGGACTGCTATTCTGGGGTGGTGGGTAGGGAAAGAACGGGGGGAAAATGTAACTCATAATCTGGTGGAAATGAATGATGTAAACCAGAAGTTAATAAAGCATTTGTTTAAAAAAAAAGAATAAAGAAGAGTGATAATACAAGGAGATAAATAATTCCAAAGAGAAACTTTTCCTAGTTGAAAATTATCCAATCTCTTCTATTTTTCATGATTAAAAAGGTGATAAACCAGATGAATTTTCTTTTTTTAAGACTATTTCTATTTTCAGTTTGATTCTCTCTCTCTTCCTTCCCCCACCCATTTAGAAGTCAAGGAACACAGCCATTATACACATGAAATCATGCAAAATCTTAGCCATGTTCTGAAAAAAAAATCAAGAAAAACAGAGAAAAATATGTTTCTTTTTTTTTTTTTTTTTGCTTTTTGGAGGACAATTGGGTTAAGTGACTTGCCCAAAATCACATGGCTAGTTTTTGTGTTAAGTGTCTGAGGCTGGATTTGAACTCAGGTCCTCCTGACTTCAGGGCCAGTGCTCTATTTACTGGGCCACATAGCCACCCAAAATATGTTTCATTTTGTATTCTGAGTCCATTGGTTGTCTCTCTAGATGTGGATGGTATTTAGCATCATGAATCCTCGGAAGTTGTGGCAGATCATTGTATTGATCAGAGTTACTAAGTTGTTCATAATTATCTTGACAATATTGCTGTTTTATTGTGTATATTGTCCTCCTGGAACTGCTTACTTCATTTGCATCATTTCATAGTAATTTTCCAAGGTTTTTCCATCCCCCTTTTTATTTCTCAGAGCACAATAGTTTTCTATCACGTTCATATATCATCTTTAGCCATTCTCCAATTGATGGGCATCCCCTCAGTTTCCAATTCTTTGCCACTACAAAGAGAGTTGCTATAAATGCTTTTGTTCATCTGGGTCCTTCTTTTTCTTTTATCTCTTTGTGAAATAGACCTAATAGTGGTATTTCTAGGTCAAAGTTTTATGATTCCAAATTGTTCTCCAAAAGGTTGGACTAGTTCACAAATATAGCAACAATACATTACTATATCTGTTTTTCACACGTCCATCATTTGTCATTTTTCTTTTTCAGTTGTCTTAGCCGATATAATGGATTTGAGGTGGAATCCAAGGGTTGTTTAATTTGTGTTTCTCCAACTATTAGTGATAGAGAACATTTTTTCATATGGCTATTAAATCTCTGATTTCTTTTTCCAAAAAATCTTTGTTTCTATCCTTTGACCATTTGTCAATTAGAGAATAACTTCTATTTTTCATAAGTTTGGTTCAGTTCTTTATATATATTTGAAACGAGACCTTTGTCAGAGAAACTTACTACAAACATTTCCCCTCAATTTCCTGCAAAAATTTTTTTCCTTCTTATTTTGGTCATGTTAACTTTTTGCAAAACATTTTTTAATTTTATGGAATCAAAGGTATTCATTTTATCTCCTGCAAATCTCTCTATCTCTTGTTTGGTCATGAGCTATTCACCTAGCCATAGATCTGATAGGTAATTTCTTCCTTTTTTGCCTAATTTTCTTATGCTCTCACCCCTTATATCTAAATTATGTACTCATTTTGAACTTATCTTGGTATATGGAGTGAAATGCTAGTCTATCTCTAGTTTCTGCCAAACTACTTTCCAGTTTTCAAGGAATTTTTTTTGGTCAGATTTTGAGTTCTTGCCCAATAACTGAGGTCTTTGGGTTTAACAAACACTAGGCTATTGTACACATTTGCTTCTATATGTTGTATATCTAATCTATTCCACTTGATCAACCACTCTATTTCTTATCTAATACCACACTCTTTTGATGATTACCACTTTGAAAAATAGTTTAAGATCGTTTTTCTCCTTAACCTACTTCTTCCACATGTTTTTTATTATTTCCTTTGATAGTCTTGACCTTTTCATCCTCCAGATGAATTTTATTCTTTTTTTTCCAGCCTTATAAAATAGTTTGGTAGTTTGATTTAGCGCTGAGTAAGTAAATTAATTTAGGTAATGTTGGCATTTTTATCATAGTGACTTGGTCTACCCAATATATATCTTTATGTGAAGAGCATTTTGTTATTGTGCTTATAGAGTTCCTGTGTGTGTCTCGGCACATGGACTCCAAAGTATTTTATATTGCCTAGAGTTACTTTAAATGGAATTTCTCTTTCTATCTATTCCTCTTGCTTTTATTGGTAATATGTAGAAATGCTAACGATATTTTAGTGCTTATTATATATCTTAAACGTTTGCTAAAGTTGTTGATTGCTTTAGCTAGTTTTTAGTAGCCTTTGAGGGTTTTCTAAGTTTACCATACTATCATCTGCAAAGAGAAAGAGTTTTGTTTCTTTCCATTTTCTTTTTCTTTTCTTATTGCTATAGTTAGCATTTCTAGTATAATATTGAATAATACTGGTGATAATGGATATCCTTGCTTCACCCCTGGAAATTACTGGAAATGGTTTTTAAAATTTTTATACTCATTAGAGATAATGCCTGCTCTAAGTTTTAGATAAATACCCAAGTACATTTTCATCCTGAGAAAGACAATGTGGAAAATCGTCAAGAGTTCATTGGATTTCAGGTGAGGAGACATTGGTTCATGTCCTGGATCTGACACTTTACTGAATCTCAGCCTGAGTGAGTCATTTAATCTGCTTGTACCTGTAATATTATGAATGACTATCACACATGCTTTAAAAAACATGAACACAATGAATTAGTAGAATGAGTGGGGGAGATTTTCTTGATTTGACACCTTTGCAAAGTAGCTTCCTTGATCCAATTTACTTCTATTCCTCTATGCTTGAGCTCTTCTTAAGGCTTCAAGGACAACTCTGGCTCCAGATTGTGTCTTCAATTCAGAGACCAACATAACTTAGAAAAGAGATGCTCTTAGTTAATACGTTGGCCAATGTCTAATGACTTTTTTGGTCATAGGAAATCATGAAACAAATACAAAAATGTCTTCCAGTTTTATATAGCTCCCTTTTGTTTCTACAATTATATTTGGCAGAAGAGTAGAAAAGAAGTGAGGAAACTAAGAATTACAGGTTATAGTTTGTATACATACTTCTGTTTGCACTCTAAATGGAAGATTCCAGTGTAATAAATGTGTCGATGTATTTGTAAGGATGAAGGTTTTCAGAGATTTCCTGGATCTGAGGGGATAAGCTTAGGGGTTAGAGAGGTAATTTATTTTTCTTCCTTTTACCCCAATATTTTCTAATCATGCCTTTCAAATGAATATTTATGTACTCTTCCTACTGAGCCACAAAAAGTGAGAGTAGGTCCAATTTCATTATTCAAGTGGGGTTTATTGAGGGACATAATATAGTACATCAAGCTCTAAAATGGTGGAGAAGGGTGCCAGAACTGATTTGCCTCTAGTGTACCTCCTAGACCTATGATGATCTTTTCCTCCTCAGCTCCCTTATTTTTACAGAGAAGATAATAATGATTTTTAGCAGTAGTACTATTTGCCAGAATATGATATGAGGCTGTGTTGACCTTGTTTTATTATAGTAGGAGGAATATCCATCAAAATAGCCCTACCATGTGGGCTGGGTTAGTTATTTTCCTTAAAAGTTATTTCAAATATTCTTAAGACATTTGGCTCAGGAGACTAAAGGTTCTGTTCTTTGATAGGGCTTCTAGGTATACTGAGTACTAAAAGCCAAGAGAGACTCAATGAGATGTCCTTGCTGAATAACCTTCCTCTGCTTTCTTTGGTTAACTATTAGATGAAATACACGTGTTTCATTTCATTCCAATTTCAAATGTAATGTCTATGAGACCAGCCTCTTCATCCCTGGTGCAACGTGTGTATTTATGCACATATACACAAAATGTATATGTGTATATGTATGCACATATGTTCATATATACATATATATGTATATGTATGAGGAAGAGACAGAGGTAATCTCATGTTTTCACTTTGGATGCAACTTATCAGTAATTTTTGCTTTTGGTATGATCTAGAAATTTGAGGATACATTGATTAGCCAAGGTACATATAGCTAGATTCACAGAGAATTATTCTGAAGTCATAGTCATTTGGGTCACTCAGCTTTGACATACATTCAATATGTTCTATCTCTTTAGATACAGGTGGTTGTTATCAGGATGTGAGACCTGTAAAGGCAGTTTCTCATAATTAGGCTATAGATGACTCATTCAGTAACCTTGGAACTCAGTTATAAGGGACTAGAGGGCTGGGAGAAATGTCTCATAGGGTCGTTGTTTGAATGTCCCTTTTATACATTAGTTATGTAATTGTGGGGTGAACTGAAGGAGCAGCTGATAATGACACTTACCAAAAGCAGCAGTGGGAATTTGGCTGGGCAGCACTGGCAGGGCAAAGCTTTGGGGGATAGCAGCTAGGAAGCTAGATGACAAGAACAGTGGGTTTCATTCACAGAGGATAGTCGCTACGAAACCAGAAAACGTCAGGTGTCAAATCAAGAGTCACAAATTGCTTCAGAGGTGGCAGGCAGTGACAGAGGGGAGAATTTTGGCAGATGGTCATGGGGGACCAGTGGTAAGGAATTTTCATGACCATTATGAAGAGCATCAAGTGGCAGAGACAACAGCAGCAAGACCTAGCCAATTTCCAGAAGATAAAGCCAAGAGGACACAAAGAGGAGAGGTTTTCTCAACCGCAATCAGACAGCACTGAGGTATAAACCTTTCACTGCAGCGATTACTGATCATGAAAAGATTATAGGGGAACATCTGACCAATAAGACAGAGGACAAAATTGGGTCTTAGCAGAACTTCCCAAACATGTCACCATGACAAAATAATAAATTCACTTTATACCTAACAATGAAAATTAAAGCAAGAAGAAAAGATTGAAAAATACCACCACACAGTAGTAGTTCTTTAAAATAACGGTGGAAGGCCTAACTAAAGGATCAGCTCTCCAGCTTCCCACCCAGCTCAATTACTCTCCCACACAATCCTATTGCACAGACCTGTTTCAAGCATTAGCTGCAGTGACTTCTATTACTCATAGTACAATGTTATTATGTAATAAGAAATAATGAATATACAGAATTTGGATAAGCATGGGAAGATTTGTGTAAACTGATAAGAGAGAAAAATAAGTGAATCCAAGAGAATGATATACACAATGATTAAAATAGTATACATAAAAAGATTCAAACTCAGCATGATTAAAAAATATGAACACCCTGGCAAAGATATCTATCTATCTATCTATCTATCTATCTATCTATCTATCTATCTATAGATAGATAGATATAGATATAGGTATAGGTATAGATATAGATATAGATATATATAAAGTGACCCAATTGACTGAAAGTTGAAAATAATACAAGGCATAATTGTGTTTGCCAATTGACTTAGAAAAAATGTGATTGAGTACAATAAATGCTGTCTTAAAGGTTCCCTTCCAAAAATTATTTCTCCCACACAGGCACCTAAATAATCCAAGATTTCTTGAAAGGTGTAACAACAGAGAATTTTGATGACCTTTTGCTCTTACTATCATATGAGATATAAAACAGTGAGTGCATTCACAAAAAGTGTCTACCAATATTGGAGAGGATGTCCAGTGGAGACTCCAAATGGAAGAGAGCAAACATCTATCAATGGCCTACCAGGCACCGTGCTAAGGACTTGACAAATATAATCTTACTTGATTCCTTACAACAACCCTGTGAAGCAGGTTCTATTACTATCCTTATTCTCTAGATGGCAAAACTGAGGCTGAGAAAGGTACCCAAAGTTACACAACTAATAAGTATTTGAGTACAAATTTGAACTTGTCTTCCTGACTTCAGAACCAACTCTATCTACTGTATTATAGAAGGCAAAGTCCTTCAGATACTCCTTTTTGCAAATGAAATTGCACTGATTTTATCCAGCCCTGGCACATTGCAGAACTTCCTAATGAGATTCACTCAAAAGAATTTAACTTTACTATTTACATAGGTGGAAAATAAGTGAATTAGATGAAGAAGGTCTATTATCTAGTCTGTAATATGAAAACTGGAGAAAATGAATAAATCAATAGATTTGGTGTATATCTATATCTATCTATCCATGTATTTACATGCACACACATACGTGTGTGTGTGTGTGTGTGTGTGTGTGTGTGTCCTGGGTAGACTATGGATAGACAAGAATTGAGACCCAAATATAATAGCAGGAAGGGAGCAAGCAGTATTACTTTTGACACTTTTTAAGTGTTTCTAATGACACCAAGCCTTACCTTAAAATAAATGCTCATTTGAAAAAAAAAAGTAATATTTTTCTAATGATGTTATATGATTGCGGGTTATGGACTACCACTGTCTTTGAGGAATTTGAGTTTCAGGCAGCCTAAAGGGTAATGAGGGGACTGGAGGTAGGGGTTGTTGCGTGAGGGGCATAACTGTGCAACAACCTATTACCAGCAAAGAATTCTGCAAGACAAGTGGTATTCGAGACATTAGCTGAGATATATACCACCTTCAGAAAATAAAGGGGATTGGTCATGTCGTGAGAACCTGTGCACTCCACTGATATCCACACAATATCCAGAGATTTAGAGGAAGGTCCCAGCATGTTTGGTGAATGCCCTGTCGAATTGCTGGGGGACCTGGACAACAGCTGCACAAGATGAGAAGGTGTGAATGAGTTATGATCTGCCCTGTTGGAGGGAGTGCCCTCATCACTGAGATCACAGAATGAAGGATCAAAGAATTATTGCTAAAGAAAGGGGACAGAGAAAACAGCAGTAACTACTGACCCATATTTCTATTTTCTCATCTTTCTAAGATCTTTCTGAGAATGGCCCATAGTGTACTGATGATTTTCTTCATGAAAATATGAGAAGGAAACAGGACAGATTTCACAGAGGGTACTCCACAACAGACCACATATTTAGAGAAATAAGTCATCTCATCATTGTCATCATCAGATTGACAATAATAATAATTTCACATAGTTTGTTAAGTTATACTAAGCACTTTACATGTCATCTTACTTCACCTTCACAGCAACCCCAAAAAATAGGTGCTATTATTATCCTCATTTTACAGATGAGGAAACTGAGGCTGAGAAAGGTAAGTACCTAACTCAGAGTTACTAGCTAGTAAGTATCTGAGGCAAGATTTGAAATTGAATTTTCTTTTTTTTTTTTTAAAGCAATTGGGGTTAAGTAACTTGCTCAAGGTTACACGGCTAGTCATTATTTATGCGTGGGTGCTCATTTTCTGAGGCCGGATCTGATCTCGGGTCATCCAAACTCCGAGGCCGGCGCTCTTACTCACTGCGCCACCTAGCCGCCCCTTTAGGGCAATTGGGGTTAAGTAACTTGCCCAAGGTTACACGGCTAGGTTTTTGTCTGTGTGGATTAAGTGTCGGAGGCCGGCTCCGAACTCAGGTCCTTCTGATTCCAGGGCCGGCGCTCTATTCACTGCGCCACCTAGCCGCCCCAGAAATTGAATTTTCTTGATCCCATGTCCACTATACCACATTGGAGGAATATGTAGCAAGTTGAATATGTTCTAAGAACCTGTTGCATATTGGCTTTGATGATAAAAAAGGTATTTCACTCAATAGGGCTGAAAACCATCTTAAAGAATGCTCTAACATGGTGTCTCCCATATATAGAATAGTGCTAGTTTCCTGAATGGCTGCAAACACAGTGATGACTTCTTTTTAATGACCTTCTGATTATTGTCAGTGCTGTATAGTGGAAAAAACCCACTGCATCTTGGGCCAGGGGACCTGATTTCAATTCCTTGCTTTGTCATTTACTATCTTGGAACACTGGGCAAGTCACTAAACCTCTCTGGGTTACATCTTTAAAATGAGAGGGTGGGATTAGGTCATCTCCAGTGTCCCTTTAGGCTTCAACTTTATGAAGTCATGATCCTTCAAACTCTACACCTATCATCTTATGATCAAGCAAGGAATTAATTACTCAGTAAGCATGTATCAAGTATGTACTGTCTGCCAGATACTGGGTTAGTCACTGGGGATGTGAAGATTAAAAGGAAAGAACCCTGGGCCTCAAGGAGTGTAAAAATCATGGGAATAACATACCCGTGTAAATACAAAATATAGAGATAGGTACCAGACTTATGAATTCACCAGAATTAGGAATCCCCACAAGAGGAAATCCCCTCTACAGATGAAAGTCAGAACTTTCTCTGCAATTCAGAGTCTTAGAGCAGGGGTTCTTTTTCTTTTTTTTTTGGAGGGGGGTTAGAGGTAGGAAATTGGGGTTAAGTGACTTGCCCAAGGTCACACAGCTAGTTTTTGTGTTAAGTGTCTGAGGCCAGATTTGAACTCAGGTCCTCCTGACTACAGAACTGGTGTTCTATTCACTGCACCACCTAGTCACCCCTTAGAGCAGGGATTCCTAACCTTTTTTTGTATCATGAACCCCTTTGACAGTTTGGTCAAGTCAACAAGTGTTTATGAAGCACTTATGTGCTAGACACTCTGCTAAATGTTACCACTAAGCTTGATAAATTCTGTTAGCCCTTGATCAGAATAATGTGTTTAAATATATAAAATAAAATACATAGGATGATAAAGGAAACAATTTATATTAAAAAATAATTGTCAAAATTTGTTTCTAAAAATTTAATGGGTGTGAAGATGAGAACCCCTATTTAGATTCTCAAATTCTTTTAGTCTCAGAACTCCTTCATGCTCTTTAAAATATTGAGCAACCCCCAACAGAGAACTTTTATTTATGTGGGTTATATCCATTGCTAATTACCACATAAGAAATTAAAATATTTTAGTATTACTGAGAAAATAGTTTTTAGTAGGTAGATTTCCCAAAAAGTATCATCAGTCCTTAAACTGCACTTTGAGAACCACTGGCCTAAAGTATTGAGTTTAAGTGACTTGTCCAAGGTGACACTGTCAGTATGTGTCAGAGGTAGTACTTAAATCCAAGTTCTCCTAGCTCTAAGGTCATCTTTTTCTTCACCATGCCATGCTGCCTATACATACAAAGTCATACAATGCAATTTGGGGAATCAACCCAATCAATAATATTTCTAAAAACCTAAACATATATCATGAAGAAAAAAAAAGGACTTAAAAAGTAGGTGAGCCAGAAATATAGCAAAAATGAGGGATAACAATAGTCTTGTATACCTGATATGTTAATAAATGAATATGAATTATATGGGAACATATCAGTAGCAATGATAGTCCACTATTTTTACTCATTAGTTAAAGTAAAAGTTAATTTAAAAATGCATATATTAGAAGTATTTTCAATCTTCATCCTGCTAATACTGAGCACTTAGGATAGGGACTGGTTTAAAGTTTTTCTTTATCATCAATTTTTGATAGCCTATATTGATTTATAAGCAACACAATACTAAATAAAATTATGAAGGTTTTTGTTGTCATATCTCTAATTTAATAATGATTCTGACAGCAATTTCTCTTATCAAAAATATACTTAATCTCAACAAGCAGGAAGCTTTATTCTAATTCAAAAGAAAACTAGAAGAGGAAAAAGCTAAATACAATGAACTACATCATGAAGAAAAATATTTCTAGGGTATTTTCACACTTCTCCTCCTAGGAGAATCTGGTATAAGGATAGTGGCACTAAGCACTTTACTAGGCCATGTTTTGTTCAGAAAACTGTGGCATCCTTCCATTCTCCAACCACCTTCTGGCCTTGACAATCACAGCTCTGTATACTTGAAAGGTAAACATTTCAAAGAAATGCTGAAGAAACATAGCTTTAAAAGGATAAAATGAGGCTTCTTGTTGCAATATTTCATTCTGTTTTCATTCAAATGAACACTATATCAATTCACTTAGTTTGAACTTATTCAACAGGTCTCCTTCTTGGCACAAACTTTTTTGTTTTTCATTATTAAACCTAGTTTTCCATTAGTAAATGCCTTGACCCTAATGCTTGATCAAAGGGAAAAAAATCAGTAGGCCTATCTTCAGAGTTGAACTCAGAACCACTGTTAATGATTCTAATTCATAACTACTCATCCATGGACACAAGAAACCAATGAACTACTTTACCGATTTCTATTCCTATATAAATAAGGGAGGGGTCACTAAGTTTCTTCTTTTTTTCCTTAACTCCTAGACTGGGTGCCTCCCTTTCCATCATCACCTTCCTTTGAGTTAATCAAGCAATAAAGATTTATTTTTTTGCCTTTTTTTGGAGGGCAATTTGGGTTAACTGACTTGCCTAAGGTCACACGACTAGTTTTTTGTGTTAAGTGTCTGAGGCCAGATCCAAACCCAGGTCCTCCTGACTCCAGGACTGATGCTCTATTCACTGGCCCACCTAGCTGCCCCACCAATAAACATTTATTAGGCACCATCTATGTGTTACTGTACTAAAGAGATGAAAGACAGTCCCTGCCCTCAAATAGGGGAGACAACATGCAAAAAAATATACTAACCAAGCTATAAATAGGAAAATCCTTAACAGAGGGAAGGCTCTGAAAGGGATTGGGAAGATTTCCTGTAAGTAATGGGAGACTTAAAGGAAGCCAGAGAGGTCAGTAAGTCAGAGTGGAGGAAGGAGAGAGTTCCAGGCATAGGAGACAGCCAGAGAAAATGCCAGTAGCCCAGAGATAGAGCATCTTGTTTGTAGAACAGCAACAAGACCAGTGTCATGTGAAGAGTACATGTCTGAAAGTAATGAGTAAGAAATACTGAAAGGTAGGAGGGGGTTGGATTATTAAGGGCTTTGAATGCCAAATAGACCAGATTTTATATTTGCTCCTGGAGGTAATAGAAAATCCCTGGAGTTTAACTGACTAGGGAGGGTGGGGTGACATTATCATACCTGAGCATTAGGAAAATAAGTTTAGGGGCTGAATGGGGGATGGATTGGAATGTGGAGTGATTTGTGGCAGGTAAGTTCCTAGAGCTTATATTTGTTTCCTCTTACCAAATATCTTCCTATTCTCCCTCTTTCCCTGGGGCAACCAAAGAAGATCATACAAATGTGCACAAGGCTTCCTTGAGACAGTACTGAAAACAAAGAGGAAGCGGTGCAGAGATGGCAGCCATTCCTCATCCAGGTGCCTCTGTATGTGTTGGAGATATCGTGTGTGTGTGTGTGTGTGTGTGTGTGCGCGCGACACGCATGCAGGGGACAATCCTGGCAAAATTTATGTATATTTGGAGGGAAGTAATGTCAAATAATATGGGAAAGATAATATAAACACTGTCTGTGGAGGGCCCTCCAATCAAGTGGGAGTGGAAAGAAAAGGAAAGATTATAAGAAGTATTGCAAAGTTAGGATTGATGAGACTTGACGTTGGATTGAAGGCAAGAATATAGTGTAAGGGAGATAGAAAAGCTGAAATGGTTTCAATCCTGATTGAATAAAAGGACAACAGTGCTATCAATCAATATAGAAAAATTAAGAGGGCGTATTTAATGGGAGAAGATGATTAGGTAATTTAGGAAATATTTAGTTTGAAGAGCCAGTGAGAAATCCAGGTATTGATATTTATCAAACATTTGAAAATCTTCTATTCAATCTAAGATCAGGACTGGATTTGGGTGTCATCTATGCCAACATAATAACTGAAGACATAGGTATATGTGCTATCAGCAAAAGTGAGTAAAGAGAGACCTCTAAAATTTTCTGATTTTGTGTATGCATATTTTAAGTATTTTTTAGCTGTCTTCTAAAATCCCCTTTTTTGTCTGTAAAGGTACATATGCCCTGCCTTAAATATCCAATCTTTGAGGACAGGTATTTTCCTCATTTGTATTTTGAAAGATCTTCCACAGTATCTTAAACACAGTAGGCACTTAGTAAATGCTTATTGAAATTGATTACACACACAGAACCACAGCCCAGGAAGGAAGAAAACAAACATTTATTAAGCACCTATTATTGTCTAACATTGAACTAGGTATGATTTTTTTCTTCACAGATGATTGTGTGCTTCATGCAGCCTCTGAAACTGAGAGGAAACAAAGTGCCTCGCCTGTAGTAGAGCCTTCCAAACTCATACTGGTCTGATCAGTCACAGATAGACACACTGTACCTTGACCCCAACGCAGTGATGTCATTTTGGTCCTCTTTGAGAATGAAGGACAATAGCCAACCAAACAACCATGGAAGCAGGAGTGATGTCAAGGTCCTCATCTGAGTCCATATTGTAAAGGTGATGTAGCTGTTCTCCAAAATGGATAAGCAGTTTTATATTTTGTGCAGATAAATGTCCCATCTCTGACCTATGTTAGACCTGTTACCTTGCTTTTCATCTGCAATTAATGCCTCATTCCTTTCTTCTCTTAATTCTTTACAGTCTAGATTCTGACCTCATCATTCAATTGAAACAGATCTTACTAGTTATCAGTGATTCCTTAATTGCCCAAATTAATGACTTTTTCTCAGTTTTCATCCTTTTTGACTCTAAAAAAATTGACATTGTCAATCACCATCTTCTCTTTGATAATTTCTTCATTCTAGGTTTCTATGGCACTTTTCTATCCTGGATCACCTCCTGTCTGACCTTTACACAGTCTCTATCATATCTTCATCTAGGTCATAAGCAGAAGCTATTAGGTACATGCCAGTACTCTCTTCTAGTCCCCGTCCTCTTCTTCCTCTATATAGTTTTTCTTTATGATTTCACCAACTCTTGTGATTTAACTAGTATCTCTCTTCCAATGGTTCTCAAACCTACTTATCCAGCCCTAACTTGCTCCTAACCTTCAGATTTTCTTTTCCAACTACCAATTATACATCTTCAATTAAATGTCTTATAAACATCTTAAAGTCAACATATCCAAAACTGAACTCAGTATCCTTCTTCCCTACAAAACCCTCTTTGCTTCTAAACTTCATTATTATCAAGGGCACTAGCATCCTTTCATTCATCCTGGCTCACAACTCATATGTCATCCTTGATTTCTTACTCTTTCTCATCCCCCTCCCACCATATCCAATCTATTGTCAAGTTCTGTTGACTTACCTTCATAACATCTCTCATATATACCTTCTTTTCTCCTCTGACACTACCATGACCCAGATGGAGACCCTCATCATCTCATATCTGGACTTTTTTGCAATAGTCTTCTTGCCTCAATTATTTCCCTACTCCAATCTATTCTCCACTCACCTATCAAATTGATCTTCTTAAAGTCCAGGTCTGACCATGCCAATCCCCTGTTTAATAAATTCCAGTGGTTCCTTATCACCTCCAGGTGCAAATATAAAATTCTCTGGCATTCAAAGTGTTTCCTAAACCGCTCCCTCCCAAACAAAGTCACAAAGTTGGTTCATGAAATGTGTTTCCTATTTAACTCTTAAATTTGCTCCGTGCCTGTCTCTAGCCTCTCAAGTACAGAGTAGGTACAGCAAAGAGAGGACATGCATTCAGGGACTTTAATTTAGAACCCCCTGAACTACAGTTTCTAGCTATGAGATGGGTCACTATGTCATAGACCCAGGCTAAAATACGCCCTAACATCCTTCCACGTAGAGGAAATGATCAGAGAGATAGACCAATGTGAATGTGTCATTGTGGAGTCAGTTACATATTTCATCAATTTTATTAGAAAGGGAAATGTTTATTTTTCTAATTATACAAGAAAGACCCCTGATATATCTTCTGATATAAGGTATAAGAAAAAGTCCTGATATAAGTAGCTAATTCACTAAATCAGGGGAAAAGAGCTTAGTGTACTGGACCAGACCAGTAAGAGGTATAAGGGCCTTTAGAAGGTAAGGCCTTACTGTGGGATGGCTAGATAAAAAAAGATATCTGCCCGAGAAAAATTGACAGGATAGAACTAGAAAGATGGTGAGTTTAAAGTAGTATGAAGTGACAAAATAGTATAGACAGGTCTGATGAAAGGTCTTGCAAACTGAAATCTAGGAACTTTGTCTTGAGCCCAAATACCGATTAGGTTAAATAATGGTGGACATGGTCAAACCATCAGATGTAGTTGTCAATTTAGCATTTTAAGTTTTAATTTAATTTATATTTTATTCTGTCCAATATTTCCTAATTACTTGTAGTTTTTAACTTAATTTAATTTTTTGAATTCCAAATTCTTTCTAATAATTCTCTCCGCCCACCCCTCCCTCACCCCTTAAGAAGACAAGCAACATGATATCAATTATGCATGTTAAGTCATGCAAAACATATCTTCTTATTAGACATGTTTTTAGCATGCTTATTGAAGATTAACTGAAGTATTGTCCAGGTCATGGGAAGTACCTGGAAATCCAAGATTAGAATACAGAACCATTCTTGCACTTATCAGAAGACTTCATACTTTTATGAATGACATTTTGAAGCCACTTTCAGTCAGCAAACCACTCGAATATTTTAAATGCAATTAGTGATTTGATGCTTTGTTATAAATTTCCTGGAAGCCAATTGGATTTAATCAGCATAGTCTAAAACTCTGACCTTTCACATTTATAAATGATGATCATCATAATGTAGACTAAAATTATTTGGCCAATATGATATACTCAATGGGTGACTTTTTATTCACCTTCCTTGGCAAGCGAGATGCATCCAGGGACAAATCTGCTGGACAATACCGTGAACTTTGCCAAATTCCATGATTTTATTTGTTCAGATCCTGTATGGAATAGTTTTTCTAAATTTTTATGATGAAGTAGGCATAGACAAAATTAAATCATTTCAACTACCTAGATTTTAAAAAAATCAATGCATGAAAACATCCACCATTTATGAAAATGCATGTATTCATTTTTTTTGCAACAAATGTTTATCACATACTTCCTACTTTTAGCTCTATAGGTGACTTTTTTTTTTGCTTTTTTTTTGGAGGGGGGAAGGCAGGGAAGTTGGGGTTAAGTGACTTGCCCAAGGTCACACGGCTAGTAAGTGTTAAGTGTCTGAGGCCAGATTTGAATTCAGGTCCTCCTGATTCCAGGGCCAGTGCTCGATTCACTGTGCCATCTAGCCACCCTTCTATAGGTGTCTGAATGACTTTGAATTGTAATCGTTATACAAGGATTTAGTGACAAAACACAACTTTGTAAGAAGTATTTTGGAAAAATAATTTAAAGTTTTAAGGAGGATTTTTTTGCATGCTGGTTGACTTAATTTTTGTCAATTAAGATATATAATACTTAATAGCAATTTTATTTTTCAACCTAATAAAACCTTAATTTACCATTTTCTAAGGGCTTTTTCAAATGCAATCAGATATTTATTGAACACCTACTATATGCCCAGCATTATACCATGGTATTATGGGCTGGGTCTCAGTTCAGACCTCTGGTAGTATAGGTTTGACATTGGAACAAAATGAGATGTTCATAGGTAATTAAAGTTAAGAAGAGGAAGTTTATGTAGCCATAGCAGGGAAATGATATTCAATAAGGATACGCAATTGAGATAACCCCTGGAGTTGATTCGACTGAGTAAAGTTCTCATTAAGATTTACCAGCCAAGTACCTACAAGCCCCTTCAGATTCTAATGGCTGCTTTGTCCTGAGGAAAGGAAGAAGTTATGTTAACAGTCTAAGTGCTTGGACCTAAGTTAACCAAGTGTCCAGGAAGGTTTCAATAACTTTTACGAAATATAAAAATCTAAAATTCACTGGGCTAGATGTTAGTGTACTACTTCTACCTTACATGGGATATTGAAAAAGTACAGGAAATACTCATTATCTTCAGAGAACCTATAATCAAGTTGGAATACTAAAACTAGGATACATGCAACAATTAGAAAACCATGCAAAATTATGTATAATTAAATATTCAGTTTTATGTACAGATTATGGCATCAGTTTGTCTGCAGTTGAGGCAGCTGGCAGTGCAATGGATAGAGCACTGGGTCTGGAATTGGTCAGTCTTGAATTTTATATTCAGTCTCAGATATCTGCTAGTAGTTTAACCCTGACCAAGTCACTTGACCTTTGTTTGCCTCAGTTTCCTCAACTATAAAATGGGGATAATAGTACACCAATATTGTGAGGATCAAATGAGAAAACATTTGAAAAAAATGCTTATCACAGTGCCTGGCATATAGTTGACATTAGATAAATGCTTGTTCCCTTCTCACCTTTCCCCCTAGAGTATACAATAAGTACCTCTTACAAGTGGCTCTTACCTAAGTCTGAATAATGAAGAGGAGAGAAAGGAGAATATTTCAAGCAGTGACAACAGCATGAGCAAAGACGGAGGTAAGCAAATGGCAGATGTAGAACAATTGGGAGACCAGTGTAATATTATATTGAAAAGGAGATACAATTAACAAATTAAAATACACTTCTCAATCATTCTTTCAGAAGAAAAAATATGATTCAAAGACCAACCTCTACTAGTTGAATTGCTTATTGTAATATCTTTTACATCTTGTAGAGGACAACTGGGGCACAGCAATGGTGGCACTTCAGTACAAGTCATAAAAGCCAGCTTCTGTGCTGCCTCCTGAAGGCTACTGAATGAGAGCTTATCACTGCATTAATTATCCAATGAGAAACTTTAGTGTCTGAATGGTAGTGCTCTCTTTGAACCACCAGTTCAATAATAATCCATCCAAGTCATCTTTGGAATATGTGTGAAATAGCTGATCAAAGGTTGCCATGTCCTCCCTGGCTGCTTGAAAGCAATCAGCTTTTTGATGATGTGTTTTTAATCAGTGGCATTGAGCAGTTTCACCACATGGTAAATGGGTTTGGAATTTAGCTAGGGGATGATATACAGTATTGGTGAAAATATCAAAATGTGAACCTACAGCTTCAGAGGCCCTAGTCCACATCTGGAATCTGTGTTCTCTCCTCTCCTCCCTAACCCACTCTTCTCTCTCCTGATAAGTCAGCTGCTCAGCATACTGTGGCACCAGCTTCCTTGCTGCTCCTCACACAGGACACTCCACATCTCTCAGCTCTGGAAACTATCAGTGGCTCTTCCTGAAGCAGAGAATTCCCCATCTCTGTCCTCATCTCCACCTCCTAATTTCCCTGGTTTCCTTCAACACTTAGATAAAGCCCCACATTTTACAAGAAGCCTCTTAATCTTTGTGTCTTCCCTTTGAGACTCCACCCAATTTAGCTCTTCTCTATCTTACTTACACATAGTTGTTCACATGTCGTCTCACCCATTAGACTGTGAGCTTCAGGAGAGCAGGTGTTATTTTTGCCTTTATTTGTGTTCCCAGTGCTTAGTATAGTTTCTTGCACATACTAGGTGCTAAACAAATGTTAGTTGACTAGCTACATAAATGTTTTACTGAACATAGCTCAAATGGAAGGGAAAAGGCTGTATTTTTTTTTTCATGGAGCCATTCTCCTCAAGCTGTCTCCCAAACCTCCTTGCATTTATTCTCCCAGTTCTATGGGGATAGCAAGAAGAAATACATGAACCACCTACACCAAAAAATTCTAGGAAGCAAAAGGAGGGAAATGTGTATCTGAGTCTTTAACTCCAGATCACAGGTTATACTAGAGATAATCAGAGGAAGAACAGTGTGAGAACATAATCCTCTCCACTTTGGTCACATACTGATAGGTTCTCCAATTGCTGCCATTCCCTAGAGACTCTGGGTCCTGTCTTCATTGTACTCTATTTTTCACTTGTGCTCCAAAATCTTGATAACCTTCACATTCTGGTGTCCAAAGTTTCGATCTGAGACTGTCTCACACATGACTCTCCCATTCATCTGTTGCCAACACCCAATTCAATCTGTGAGTCTGGTTCTAATCGCAGCTACCCATCATAATAGTTCCCTGAACAGAGATCAGGAAATACAAAACCCCAGGGCAGGGAGATGAAAGAAGAAAGTGACCAACCCCAGATATCAACAAACAAATCTTGTGTCTCCTCTTTCTACTATGGGACTTCCTGCTTGTTGTAAACATGTTTGGGTCCATAAACATTCTGTTTTCCTTGGTGGGAACTTCGAGGGCTCCTTGAGGGCTCTATAGAAATGAATCAGCACTGCAGAAACACCTGCAACATTCTGATTTATCAATATTTATTATCTATGGTGTTCATTAGGTAAGCAGAGTGGACTGAGAGTCAAAAACCTGGGTTCTTGTACCAGCTCTGCCATAAATTAGTTGTGTGACCTTGAATCACCTAACCTCTTTAGATCTCAGCTTTCTCATCTGTAAAGTAAGGGTTATATTAAATTATCTCTAACCTTGCTGCCAGCTCTCAAATTCTGCTTCTATGATTTCGTCTGCATTTGGATATTCATAGGATTTTTTTAACCCCACTTTGGTCTTTCTGTAATCTCTCCTGACTCTCAATTAATGTATGATAAAGAAATTTATACTAATTATTCCTATCTTTAAAAAAGTAATGTGATATAGTTTATAGGACAGTGGAAGGTCCAATTAGGAAGATCCAGGTTTTAAACCTGCCTCCTACAATTATAATGTGACCCTGTTAATCAATAAGCATGTGTTAAGTGCCTGTCCTGTGCCAGGCAGTATGCTAAACACTAGAGATACAAAGAAAGGCAAAAGATAATCCCTCTCCTTGGAGAGCTCAGAGTCTAATAGGGAAGACAACATGTAAACAACTCTTGACAAACAAGCCATGCATAGGATAATAAGAAAATAATTAACAGAGGCAAGGCAAGGAAGACAGGAGATAGAAATAAGGAGGGACAGCCTTCCAGGTATGGAGAACAGCTAGAGAAAATACTGCAAGCTGAGGAATAGTGTCTCATTCTTGGAACAAGGAAATCAATATCATTAGACTTAAGAGTACAAGGTATCAAAGGACTGGAAATGTAGGGGAGGGTTCAACAGGGGGAATAGATTGTAAAAGGTTTTGAATGCCAAACAGAGAATTTTATATTTATGCTGGAAGAGACAGGGAACCATGGGAGTTTGTTGAGTAACGGATGACATAGTCAGACCTGTGCTTTAGGAAGTGGAGCAAGGAAGGACTTGGGGGAAGAAGACCAGCAACAGGCATGAGGAGATGAGGGCCTACACCAGCGTGGTGGCAGTGTCATAGGAAAGAAGTTAGCTTATCTGTGAGACGCTGAAAGGTAAACACAAGAGAATCGATGGTAAAGGTAAAAGAGTGACGAGTTGAATATTACATGTAGGCGGTGAATTTGGATGACTGAGAAGATGGTGGGTAAGTCAATGGTAAGTCAGGTAACCTCTCTAGGTCTCAGTTTCCTCATCTGTAAAATGTGTGTGTTGAACTTGTTCCTATCAATCCTTCCAGCTCTGAACCTTTAATCTTATCAGCATGTGACACTATTTAAAAACACACATTAAAGGGGAAACATCTGTTAAAAATTCATAATGTATCCCAAACAAACAGAAATGATTTGAGAATTAGTCATGTTTTTGTTGTATCCCTATCATTGTTTCTTGGTAAATTTAGATAAAATAGAATTGACTATATAATTAAGCTTTCTATATACTGATTATTCACATTATGGGTTATACATGGCCTAGGGGATACAGATTGTGTATTTAACCTGTTGTTGCTTTTTCTCTCATGGTTGATGAGCTTTTTTTCCTGTTCTTTTCTACTGTTTCAACAACCTTTGTTGGCTTGTTTTTATTACTACATATTTATTGCTTCCATTCTTGTACATTTTATTTGGAATGTCTCTATCACTTTAACCTCCACATAACCAAAACATATTTTCAATTTCTCAATCTTATTTTATTTGTGTGGGTGGATGGGGGAATGTGAGTAGATGGAACTAAGTATGGGGATGGGGAGAGTGAACAGAGAAAAAGGAAAGAGAATGCAAAATGAAATCTTTCTCCCAAATTTTACAAAGGTAGAAAGTAGACTCATTATCTAAGATCCTATCCAAATTCTCCCTCTTATTGTGTTGAGGGTACACTTTATTTTCAAAGGCTATGCCAGTAAAGCTCAATCCCTGATAGCTCTTACCAACAGAAAAAAGGCTTTGCATAGTAGTGCCTTGAAGGAGTCTTTGTCTGGCATCCAAGAATTAGTTTCGCAAGCCCAGAAAAACTACATTTAAGATACTGAAAGAACTGATGGGAGTAGTTGCTTAGCCAGTATTGATGATATTGTGGAGAAAGGGAGCAATATTACAGTAATGGAAAAGGGTAAATATATTCTTAATTCTATAGAACAGAGAGCTTATTATCAATTCCTGGTAGAATTTTAAAAGTTATGAGCAAAAGGATGGTTAATGATCCTAGAAAAGGAAGCAGTGATCATTAAAAGTTGGCATAGCTTCATCAAGAACAAATCATGCCAGACTAAATTCATTTTCTTTTTTTTTTTGACAGTTACTAGACTATTGGAGCAAGGGAATGCTGCAGATATAGGACTAGATTCCAGTGAGGTGGATTTGGATCTGGTTGACATGTAATCATTAGTAGGTCAGTGATAACTTAAGAGAAAATTATGTTGTGATGAGTGTTGGGATGATATGTTTCCTTTTATTAGTGACTTAAGTCATAAATGGCATGCTTATCAAATTGACATTGACAAGATGGAAATTATAGGGGTATAGAGAGAATGATGACCAGAATGGTAAAGGGCTACAAAAACCAGGAAGAATAACAAATATATTGTACGACAGAACTGGAATCCAAACAGATTTCAACAGACTAGAACACTGGGCCAAATTGAATAAGATCCAGGTAAATTAGCAAGCATTTATGAAGCTAGGCACATTCATAGGAATAAATCTAAAATTTTGCACATGGCTTTGAAAAATATGTTCTTCACTAGTATGAGATAAGGGAAAGAGTTTGTCTTAAATGATCTAGGAATTTTATTGAGATCACTATGAGTCAATAATGAAATGTCAGTCCTGTCAAAAAGCTAATAAATTTATAAGTTACGTTAAGAAAAATAATATCCAAAATTAAGGGTGTTATATTTCAACACCACACTGTATCTACTGTCCTACTTGGTTTCAACTCTACCAGACAAGATGACCCTGAACCAGGTCCTCCCTGGTCATCTTCCTTACTTTCCTGCTTCCGTTTATGTATTGTCTTCCCCCAGGGCCTGGTGTTTTGTTTGTTTTTCTTAATTAATTGTATCTCTAGTTGCTTAGCATAGTACATGGCATATAGTAGGTCCTTAATAAATATTTATTAGATTGAATTCTAGGTAGATCATTTTTGGAATAATGTTTTTAGCTCTGAGTGCTATACTCAGGAAGGGAAATTGACAAGATGGAAATTATAGGGGTATAGAGAGAATGATGACCAGAATGGTAAAGGGCTACAAGGTCCTATTACATCAAGATCATATAAAGGAATTAGGAAAGATCAGCCTTGAAAAGAGAATATGTGGGGTAGATAGGATAACAGTGTTCATGTATTTGAAAGCCTCTTGGTGGAAGAATGATAAGACTTGTTATCATTAATCCCACAGGGCAGTCCTACAAGCAATGGGTTCAGTGTGAGTGAGTTTGATGCTTTAGGAAGACTATTAAGTTTGGGAGGAGAAAGACCCTGGTAGCCCCCAAAGCTTATGCAATCCAGCAGCAATAAGTAGAAATCATAGAGACACAAAATTGGGTTTGATACATGCATGACCCCTGTTGTAGAGAACAATGCCCAATTCACCCTCAATTGGTGGGATCTCAGAGGGAAAACTACTCTCATGTTTGGCATGACCTATTAGTCTGCAATAAAGGGTAGCTCAGGAGAACCCTAGTGGTGTGCTTACCATTAAAAGTCATCAGTCTGATGTCATCAAACTTCCCTATCTCAAAGCAAAGGCATTTACTGAAATAGTATTGCAAAAACAATAGTAAAAAATATTCTCCCCATAAACCCAGTGAGAGTGAGTGCAGACTTCACTTCTAGAGATGTGTAATATAGTAAACACATGGCCAAAGAAACTCACACCTCTGGTAGTACAGGGCCCCGAGGATCATATTATTCTCTGTTTCTTCGTGCTTTCTCCTGTGTGTGTAATATTTCTGCTTGGTTGGTAACTTAGCTGGGCTCTCTGTACCTGCATCTTACTGCACTTTAATTCTTGATGACCAGGGTTGTTTGTTCTGTCTTTTTTACTCTCCTAGGCCATATTCTTCAGAGCTGTTTCCTGCCTCAACTTTCTGGCCTACTTTTTGCTGGACACAGTGTTTTCTACTGAGCAAGTACTTAGCAATGGCTCTTGGAAGAATGAAGGGAAATATCTCTACTCTTCTTTTCTACATCCCAGAGTGAGGAAAAATTCCTTCATAAGTAGAATTATCTTCTTCCATAACTGGTTCTCTTCTAATATCCCGATGCCATGTTTTCATGGTTTCATTCAATGGCTTTAGGTGGATATATGTTGAGTCATTTTTCAGTCATGTCCAACTCTCTGTATCCCCATTTGGGATTTTCTTGGCAGAGATATTGGAGTGGTTTGCCATTTCCTTCTCCAGCTCATTTTATAGATGAGAAACTGAAACAAACAGGGTTAAGTGACTTACTCAGGGTCACACAGCTAGTAAGTGTTATAGGCTGGAATTGAACTCATGAAGATGAGTCTTCTTGGTTCCAAACCCAGTGTTCTATCCACTGTACCACCCAGCTGTCCCATTTGTGGGTATACCTATCAATTATTTTTTTCTTGAAGGCCCCAAGATGTGAGTGTGGTAATTTTGGATATCGCCTTTAAAGTCTCAAGTGCCTAAGAGAATTGATAGAGCTTGATGACCTTCTGTTCCAGTACTTCTTTCCTCAGAGAATTAAAATTGATGTTCTTCATATTAACATGTGAGAATCCAGAATATCTGCCCCATTGCCTTAGGGTGTACAGTAGCACTAATGGTGGAAAGGTGAAGGCAGAGGTTCTAACAGAATTGTCATTGGTAACAAAAGAACTCTCATCCCCAGGAAATTGTTTCAAAATTACTCTTTGAGATCATTCTATAGTTTTCATGTATTATTCTCCACTGTATGCTGACTCATTCAGGTCAAATTTTGAACTTTTCCTTAATACCACCCCTGAAACTTAAAAAAAAAATGAGCTCCTTTTCCATTGGTCTGATTTGCATTCATAGCAATATGAATGAATATTGAAAACAATGGACAGACTTCTTCATAAAGTATTAGCACAGAATATTTCTCTAGTCCTAAGGAACTGAGGATCAGAAAGCTCAAAATTAATCCTAAGTCTCCCAGTCAAGAGTGAGTTGAAGTCAGCTTGAACCAGCCCACCCAAACTGATTATTAAAATTTCAGTATGACTATTGATTAGAGAAATGCAAATTAAAACAACTCTAAGGTACCACCTTACACTTATTAGATTGGTTAATATGACAAAAAAGGAAAGTGATGAATGTTGGAGAAGTGGGAAAATTGGGACACTAATGCATTACTGGTGGAATTGTGAACTGATCTAACCATCTGGAAAATAATTTGGAACTATGCTCAAAGTGCAATTAAATTGTGTATGCCCTTTGAACCTGCAGTACCACTACTAGGTTTACATCCCGAAGAAATCATTTTAAAAAAGTAAAAGGATATATATGTACAAAAATATTTATAGTTCTTTTCATGTTGTCAAAAAATTGGAAAATGAGGGGATGCCTATCAATTGGGGAATGATTGAACAAGTAAGTTGCAGTATGTGAATGTAATGAAATATTATTGTGTTATAAAAATGATGAGCAGATAGATTTTGGAAAACTTGGAAAGACTTATATGGACTGATGCTGAGTGAAGTGAAAACCAGAACACTGTACACAGTAATGGCAACATTGTACAATAATCATCTATGATTGATTTAGTTCTCAGAAGTTCAGTGTTCCAAGACAGTTCCAAAAGACTCATGATGGAAAATGCTATCCACATCCAGAAAAAGAATTAATGAAGTCTGAATGAAGATTGAAGCATACTATTTTCACTTTCTTTTGTTTGTGTGTGTGTTTTCTTTTGTTCTATTTCTTATTTCACTACATGACCAATGTGAAACATATATTTTACATGATTGTACATGTGCAGCCTATATCAGATTGCTTACTGTCTTGGGGAGGGAGGAAGGGGCTGAAGGAGGGATAAAAATTTGAAACTCAAAATCTTATAAAAATGAATGTTGAAAATTGTCTTTACGTGTAATTAGAAAAAAATAAAATATTATTTACATTAAAATACATTTTCATTGTGAACATTTGCACTATGGAAATCAGCAAAAACTGTACATCAGGACTTGATTTATGGTTTTGTTTATTGTCTAGACTTAAGAAAGCTACAGGTAAAATGTTAATAATCTAAATTAAATTTAAAAGTGTGTCATGAATCCATTTTGCTCCACCCACACCCTGAGACCTGGTTGTTAAACATTTGCTAACACAGCACTGACCCTAGTTCATTGACTGCCAAGGGACAAAGTTACCTCCCATAAACATCAAGACCTCTCACTGACCTCTCAGTCCAGGACATGCGTTATGAAGCACAAGAATTTTGCAGCTTAGCAAGTAAACAGAGGATCAAATTTCTACACTGTGTTCCCTGAGAGGCAATAAAGGATGGTGGAGAAAGAGCTAGACTCAGAGTTTAGGGAGACCTAAATCTGAATCATGCTATGCTACTCAATAGCTGTTCAACCACAGGTAATTTATTTAACCTCTCTGAGCCTCAGTTTTTCCATTTGAATAATATATATCTGTATAACCTACTTTATTGGACTGTTTTGAAATACAAGTGAGATAATATAAGTACTTTGCAAACTTTAGAGCACTATGTAAATAGCACTCAGTTCTCATTAATATCATGCAGCTAGGTGGCACAGTGGATAGAGTTCCATGCCTGGAATCAGGAAGACCTGAGTTCAAGTTTAACCCTATGCAACCCTGTTTGCCTCAGTTTCTTCATCTGTAAAATGACCTGGAGAAGGAAATGGCAAACCACTCCTGTATCTTTGCCAAGAAAACTCCACAAGAAGTCATGAAGAGTTGGATATGACTGCAATGACTGAACAATAACGTCTTTGTTATTCTTATTGACCTATTTGACCACACGTAGATCTGACCTAGATATGCCCAGCTATTAGACAAGATAACCCTCAGAGAGATTCACAAGGATATTAACTAAGATAATTCAGTGACTTCTTTAGGGTTTATAACCTTCAGTCCATATATAGTCACCAATGGAATGAAGCTGAGTTGTATAAATCAGTCCAGAATTACTTAACTGTATTTTATTCAACAGTGCTCAAGGACACAATGAGGAAAATGAAATCTGGTGTTGGAATACATTTCTGGTCCTCTGGGAAACATTTTCAGCTAAACAGATTCATGTTCAGCATTAAAAATCCAGGAACTTCTGTGAGGTGATGACTATGTTCTGGTATTTTCCAGAACTGAAATTGCTAGAGCCTCTTATCAGGTTAAAAAATAGAAAAGAAAAGATGCATCACTTGGGAAAAAAGTCTCCTTCATATAGATTATCTCACCAGTAATCCACCCTGTGAGAAGCAGCCTTGTATAGTAGTTAGAGGGCTAGCCTTGTGGTCTGAAATACCTGGGTTATAAGCCATGACTCTGACATTTACAAAGATGTGGAATCATGAGTGAATAAGTTAATTTCTCTGTACCTCAAACAACTTGCTAAAAATCTAAGATACAGATTAATAGCTGATTTGTAGGGAGCTTCCATACAAAATTAAATCATAAGTCCATTTTTAATAAACAAAAAGATCCACCTTGTAATTGTATAGAATTTTAGACTTTTTGAAACCTTTCAAATCAATCAACAAATATTTTTCACGCAAATATTATGTCAATTAATATTTCTGGGCCTCAGTTTCCTTATCTGAAAAATAAAGGTCTTGCATAGGATGAGTTCTATAGCCATATTCTAAATCTATGATCATAAGTAGCTGTAGAAGATATAAAACATCACCTTTTACTTAACTCTACACCTTAGTTTTTCTCAGCAATTCAAGGTTACAAGACAGTTCCAAAAGACTCATGATGGAAAATGCTATCCACATCCAGAAAAAGAATTAATGAAGTCTGAATGCAGATTGAAGCATACTATTTTCACTTTCTTTTGTTCGTGTGTATGTGTTTTCTTTTGTTCTGTTTCTTCTTTCACGACATGACCAATGTGAAACATATATTTTACATTATTGTACATGTACAACCTATATCAGATTGCTTACTGTCTTGGGGAGAGAGGAAGGGACAGAAGGAGGGATAAAAATTTGAAACTCAAAATCCTACCCCCCAAAATAATCAGGGTGTAAATTATTATACACATACTCTAAATGAGAAAAAAAGCTGAGCTTTTAAGAGATTAAGTGGAGGCAGAAGTTAAGATGGCAGAGTGACAGGAAGAAGTGTTTTGAGCTTCCCTCAGCTCTAGAAAATCAGATCTAGAAACAAAGAGAAACAGATCTAGAAAATACACCATACTGAATCCTGAGGAAATCTAAGAAAATATTACAGTGTGTCATTTTTTTCTAGCCCAGGTCTACACAAGAAGACAGCTCTATCTGTGGACATAGGAACTGGGTCTGACCAGGAGTGGCAACACAGTGCATTCTAGCTAAGGAGGCAGCTATGGAATAAGGCGAGAAGTCTCAGATCTAGCATAGAGGGTTCTAAACTCGTATAAATTGGTATAAGGTACAGGAAATGATGCCAATTGACTCTGTTACTCTCTGCCAAATTCTCAGTCACAGAGTCAGGGTAGGCCGAGGATAGGCCTTGTACATAGGTGTGGTGTTACAGGGTGAGGAGTGGTCATGGGCCCTAGGCTGTATGCCAAGTAAAGAACAACTTCAGAAGCCAGGAACAGAAGTGTGGACTGGATCTCAGGAGGTGATTAGTAGGATCTTAGTTCCAACTTCCAGCCTAGTCTTAATCTACACAGAAATAATCAGGGTAGGAATCCTGGACCAAAGAAATCCTATAGTTCACTCTGAAAGAGCAAACCTTTCTAGCTGGATGATAGTGGCTAGTGGGAGAGGGAGTAGAGTAGGCTGGATTTCTGGTTTAAAAAATGTCATTTAAAAAAGAAAGAGGGGGTCAGTGAGGTGGCACAGTGAATAGACCACCAGCCCTGGAGTTAGGAGGACCTGAGTTCAAATCTGTCCTCAGACACTTAACACTTACTAGCCATGTGATCTTGGGCAAATCACTTAACCCCAACTGCCCTGCCTTCCCCCCTCCAAAAAGCCAAAAAAAAGAAAGAGGGGGTCACCTAGTGGCACAGTGAATGGAGCAGCTAAGTGACACAGTGGATAGAGCACCAACCCTGGAGTGAGGAGGACCTGAGTTCAAATCCAGCCTCAGACACTTGATACTTACTAGCTGTGTGATCCTGAGCAAGTCACTTAACCCCAATTGCCTTCCCCTACCCCCCCCCCACAAAAGGAAGAAAGAGGCTAAATTATTTACAAAAAGTTATATAGTTAGCTACAGAACTCCACTCTGGCACTGTTTTAGCTGACAGAGTCTTCCCTGTCATAGATCTAGGGATTCTGCATGTGGCTTATGTGGTTTTGCCTGGGTGATTGCATCCCTCTAAGTATTTGTTTGCACAAAGATGGCAGTTGACATACCAAAGCACTAGCAAGGCCACCAGTTTAGCTAAAGGTCATTTGATGAAATGGAGGCCAATTAAAGATGAATCAAAAGAATATCCTTCCTCCAGTGCACACATTTGTGATTTCCTCTCCTATATTATGCATCATGCAGATTGTAACCCTATCTCAAATTCTCTTCTCACTTTGAGATGCTACAATATGTAATCCTCAAGAAATTTTCAATGAACTGATTGAGAAAATTCTATCAGGACTGGTCTTTGTCATACCTCTAATCTGCCAACAGAGAAAGCATTGCTTTCTCCTCTTTCTACCTACCTCCCAGAGAATACCAGGATAAGCTCCATTTCCCCCCTTGCACTCTGTCAAAGGACACTGCTGTCACTAAAGGGGTTCTGAAGAAAAATCAGATGAGTCAACCAATGCTGAAAGCAAAGTTCCCTTGTATTTAAGTATTTAAGTAGGAGTCAGGGACAACATAAACAGGATACTGGGAAAGTCCCACAAGCCCCATGCACTGGGATTAAGAATGATACCACCAAACTAGGGCTGCCTCTGAACTCCCTCACACTAAGGTTAGGATGGGCTCTTCCAAAGGTAGACAGGAAAGGTGCATGGGAAGGATACAGGAAAGACAACACTGGGAGAACTTCAGGCACAACGGTTTTTAGGACTTTGGGAATAAGAGCAGAAGAACGTCATATGTGCAACTATAAGAGTCATGGGCTCATGTTTCAAAGAGCTCAGTCAATTCAAGAATCATGGCAGCCAGAGTTTCTTAGGTTTGTCACTGGAAGAGGAAGTGGGCTATTCAGACAGGGTTATTAGTGTACCAAGCCTAAGATGACAGCAGAAGAACACCACTAGGAGTCTATATTTACAAATATTATCCCAGATGACCCTCACAGCAAACCTGGAAGGTAAGTGCTATTATTAACTTCATTTTACAGTTGAGCAAACTGAGGCAAACAGAGGTTAAGTGACTTAGGAGTCTGGAGCAGCACATGAAAGAAGGAAGATGACACCAAACATGAAGTATATGGAGGCTCATGTGTAGCTAGGGAGAAGACAACCTATTAGATCTTCAGTGAGGAGGCTGAAAGGGAAAAAAAATGTTTTGTTTTGTTTCCAGATTGCAATATCCCTTCTTCCCTGGTTGGTTTACACTTTTCTTTCCATCCTTATATCTGGGTCACTGTTTTGGGGAGCTATACCAAGCAATAGGGTCTACCAACATGGCATGGTGGAAAGAACGTTTTAGGAGTCAGAAAGTCTTGGATTCAATTGCCTTCTCTAACACATACTGCCTGTGTAACCATGGACAAGGCACTTAATCTCTCAATGCACAAAGCAATTCTTTAAGAATATAATTCCAGAAGAGCTGCAGATATCTATTGATGGAGGAAATTTTCTCACATAAAGTTCTCTACACGAAAGAAATCATAGCAACAATAAGGAAAAAAACAAAATTTAACCAAAAAAGCTAAGAAACTGTTCTGGAAACAGAGGGGATATGTTTTCTCATATACAAATGACAAACTATAATTTCAAGAGAAAAATACCTTTAGCATCACTATGTAATATATTAAATTAGACATTCAATACCAATCCCATTCTAAATAACATAGTCTTAATGACATACTCATTTTCAAGATTAGTGGATGCTACTAGTACAAACTTTGCCCACAAATTTTTCATTATTAGTCAAGATTTAGATGCAAAAAAAGTAAAAATGAGTTGGATAGGAAACACAGAATCTCTATGAGATATAACTATTTAAGTAATCAAAAAATTATTGGTAATCTATAATGTGCAAAGTACTGTATTAGGCCCTAAAAGGAGTCCATAGAAGAATTAGGTGTGTATTCTGCCCAAAATTAGTTTGTGGTTGTAGCGCCAATGCAATAGTCACAGTGCCCACCATCACTATAAATATACTTGCATGGTGCCCGATCACAAAATATAATAGACTCTCCACATATAAGACAGAAGCAAAACATTTATTCAGACACTGGAAAACCAAATCCCAACACCAGGAAACTGAATCCATTGTAGCAACATTGAAGTTAATGTACCACAAGTAGTGGAGAGCCACACCATCCTTTAGCCTTCCCACAAACCAACAAAAAAAAATATTTATTCACAAGCTTGACTGACTCCCTGGGACATGTGCTCTCCTCACAACCATCTAGTCTAGCTCTGACTCCCAGCTTCCTGTAGGCTCTGCTCAACCCTTCAGCAAACTCCTTCCACCACAGACTCCATGTGACTACATTCAGAGTATTAGGGCACCATGTATATTTTCAAAGCAGGGAAGATCTTCAAATTCCCATTACCATTACAATGATCTAAATAAAATGGGGATCAATAACAATATAAAATAGTATTCAATTCATCAAACAAATGCTAAGTAAATTCAGAGGAAGAAGAGTTTATTGTGTAAGTCAGTTAATCAATATACATTTATCAAATGTCTACTATATGTCAGGCTTACAGCAGCTAAGTGGCCCAGTGGATAGATTGCTAGGTCTGGAGTCAGGCAGACCTGAGTTCAAATCTTCTCTTAGATACTTATTTGCTGGATGACTCTGGATAAGTCACTTAACCTCTATTTGCCTCAGTTTTATCACCTGTAATATGAGGATAATAACAGCACCTACCTTCCAGGTTTGTTGTGAGGATCAACTGAGATAATATATGTAAAGCATGGGGCCTAGCACATGGTAAGTACTCAATAAACACTTATTCTCTTCACTGTGCTAAATGCAGGAGATAAAAATAAGCAAAATAAAATGGCTGTTTTCAATGATCTTACAGTTTAATGAGGGAAGACAGGATGCAAAAGAGAGCTGGAAAAGATGGGTAGGGGGAAGAAAGTATATTGTGAGGGGCATGACAGAGTCCACTCCAAGGAGTGAAGCTCCCGTTGGGAGTTTCTGATTGATTTCCAAGCTTGACTGATTTCCAAGCCCTCTTTAAATGGAGTTTGGAGAGTAGTTCTTTGCTTCATCTTCCAATAAGAAGGGCAGAGAATACTGAGGGTATTAAAGTTTGAGTATCAAAACTAATGTAGTCTCACAGAATGATGAGTTTTCTGACAAAGAGATTTCCTGGGAGCTTGATGATGCTAGGAGTGCAACAGGTAGGAAATGAAAAGTTAGCCAGTCTGTAAGCCTTCTCTAAATGAGGCTTGCAGAGTAGTTCTTTACTCCTTAACTATTTGTAGAAGATCACCACCAGAGTTGATACTGCAGATTTTTGTAACCAAGGAAAGTACCACAGTCTATATACTCTCCCCTTCAGCTGAGAGTTACAGTTTGTGGTAAGTGCTTTAGTAATAAGAGACTTCATGAAGGAGCTGCAACATTCAGATGAATAGGACTTGTTGATGAAGCAGGAGAGCATTCCAGGTAAGGGCAATGGTGCAAATGAATAAGGGAGAGGAAGTTTGAAAATGTCAGGCCTACTTGGAGAGCAGTGAGTATATCTGGCTGACTAGAGCAAGAGCATGATAGTAAGTATTGGAAATATTCAATGGTCCTGCGCACTAGAAGAAATTGTATTTAATTAAGTCCATTTCATTAAGTCATTAAATTACATTTCATTAAGAAACAACAACAACATGGAAACCTAGTAGGAATTCTCTTGATTACCGGAAAATGATGAGAAGGGACAGGCTTTACCAATTTAATTTTGTATGAATGTATTTCCCACAGCTTATGGTGCCCAGAGCTGCCTCTTAGTTGCTAAGTGCTGCAACATCTACATAGTCTTCCATCAAGCTTTCAACTTAGATGGTTCAAACAAAGTGATTGTCTGTCAATGTACAAGCACATGAATTTGTTTGCAAAGTCTCCATCAGATACATTTCTGCTTCTGATCAGTAGGTTTGGATCCAAGTAACTGAGATGTAGCATTTTTAATGCTCTGGATGTATAGGATAACATATGGAGTATCATATAGGGGAGAAGATGAGAATAAGTGGGACAACTGAAACATAATACTTGAGAGGTTTCTTTTTCTCTTTAATCCCTACTTTTTAGGCCTTAATCTTAAAGGACTAAGCCCTCTGCTCCATATATTTTGGAGGGAGTGAAGTACAATGCCTAGACCAAATACATCCTGAAATTAAATCTTCATAGAGTAAATTTTTAAAATAAATGTCAAATGGAAACTTACTACGGAAAACCATTGAAAAATCCTAGATCCATTTAAATTTGACCTTACAGGGTGGAGCCAAGATGGCGGAGTAGAAACAGTATTTCCAATGTGCTCTGCCCCACACAAATTTCAAACAATGTGAAAGGTAGCTCCGAACAACTTCTGGAGCCACAGCACCCACAGAATGGCACAGAGAAGCTAAACTCCTGCTGAGGACAGCCCAGCAGCCCTGCAGGGAGTGGCCAGCGCAGCACTCTGAGAGCAGGCAGCACAGCACGCTAGGAACCGACAGCGCAGCCCGCAGCCCACAGAGCCGAGCCCAGGTCCGCGGTTTTAGCCCCAGGGCAGCCGGGCCTTCAGCCGGCTGGTGGAACCCCAGAACACCAGCAATTGTGGCGATTCCAGAATTATCAGCACAGAGATGCCTAGGACAAAGTGAGAGGTTAGTGCCCTATGGACTTTGGGACCAGTATTTGGAGAACACATGGCTTCCTCCCCTGGGGGCAAAAAGCTGCTGAAGAAACAGCTGCACAGAAGCCATTTTGCAGCTTCAGTAGTGGCTCTAGCTCCTAGTCTGCGAACTGTAGGAAGATCCAGCAATCAGTCTGGGGGTTAATCGCTTTTGCTTTAAACTGCCTGGATCTGGATTGTGGTCTGGGGGAGAAGTTTGGGGTGGGTATCCAACTTGCCAGAGTGAGTGGAGGCTTTACAGAGGCCACCCAACTGGCGGAAGTTGTGAAGACCCCATGTTTGGCAGGAGCTCCCTGTCTGGTGGCAGAGTCCTACTGTGGCAACAAGCCCCAAATCAAGTAATTAAGTGGCAACATGCCTAGGCAAACGAAACAAAATAAACAGAAAAGTTCAACATTGGACTCCTATTTTAGGGGCAAAGAGGCTCAAAGCATGGAGGAGGACTGTGAGGTCAGAACTCCTGCACCAAAAGCCCCAAATGAAAATACAAGCTGGCTACAGGCCATAGAGGACCTTAAGAAGCAGATAAGAGAAGTGGGGGAAAATTTGGGAAGAGAAATGAAAAAGATGCAAGAAAAGTATGAAATGACAGTCAACAGCCTGACTGAGGAAAATAACACCTTAAAAAATAGACTAACTCAAATGGCAAAAGAGGCTCAGAAAGGCAATGAGGAGAAGAATGCCTTAAAAAGTCGAATTTGCCAGATGGAAAAAGAATCTCAAAAGCTCACTGAGGAGATTCAGTCCTTCAGAGTTAGACTGGAGCAAATGGAAGCTAGTGACTTTATGAGAAATCAAGATACTATTAAACAGATCCAAACAAATGAAAGAATAGAAGGCAATGTGAAATATCTCATGGGAAAAACCACTGACCTGGAAAATAGATCAAGGAGAGATAATTTAAAAATTATTGGACTACCAGAAAGCCATGATCAAAGAAAGAACCTAGAAATCATCCTTAAAGAAATTCTCAAGGAAAATTGCCCTGATGTTTTAGACCCAGAGGGGGAAATAGAAGTTGAGAGAATCCACAGATCACCTCCTGAAAATGATCCCCAAAAGAAAACTCCCAGGAATATTATAGCCAGGTTCAGAATCCCCAGATCAAGGAGAAAATACTCCAAGCAGCCAGGAAGAAACAATTTCAATATTGTGGAAACACAATCCAGAATGGCACAGGACCTGGCAGCTTCTACATTGAGGATAGAAGGGCATGGATATGATATTCCAGAGGGCAAAAGAGCTGGGAATGAACCCAAGGGTCACCTACCCAGCAAAACTGAGTATCTTGTTTCAGGGGAAAATATGGTCATTCAGTAATAGAGGACTTTCAAGCATTCTTGATGAAAAAACCAGAGCTGAATAGAAAATTTGACATTCAGACACAAGAAGCAAGAGATGCTTGAGAAGGTAATCAAGGAAAAGAAATCAAAAGGAACTTATCAAAGTTGGACTATTTACAGTCCTACATGGAAAAACAATAACTGTGTTTGATGAAACCTTTCTCATTATGAAAATAATTGAAGAAGGGTACATGGCATATGTTCACAGGTATACATGGATAGAGGGCACAGGTTGAATTTGATCGGAAGGGATGATTATTTTTTTTTTGGAGGGCAATTGGGGTTGGGTTCACATGGCTGGGTTTTTGTTTGTGTGTTGGGTGTCTGGGTCCAGATACGAGCTCGGGTCCTTCTGGCTCTGGGGCTGGCTCTCTGCTCACTGTGCCACCTAGCCACCCCAAGGAAGGGATGATTCTTAAGGGGTGAAGTCAAGAGGTGAGAGAGGAAAGTGGCAAGAGGAGATGGAAAGAGACAGGGTAGGGCAAACTATCTCATGTAGAAGAGGCAAGGGGAAGTAGTTGCAGGGGAGAGGAAGAACAGGAAGGCAAAAAGGCAAAAGCATATTCTCATTGAAGTTGGCTCAAGGAGAGAATCACATACATACTAACTGGAATATCTTACCCTCACTCACTCTCCTGAGTAGGGGAAAGGGGGATGAGAGGGGGGATGATGGAGGGGAGGACATTCTGGGGAGAGGGGAGGTTAGAGGTACCCACTATCAAAGAGGGACAGGATCAAAATAGGGAATGGACCAGGTGGGAGGTGAGACAGGTGGGAGGGAAACATAAGCAGTCTTTTACAATATATCTACTATGGTAATGTTTTGCATAGATATACATGTACAACACATACTGAATTACTTGTCTTCTCAGAGGGAGTAGGTGACAGGGGAGAAAGGGAATGGATCTGAAAATCGAAGTTTTAAAATTAAATGGTTCATAAGATGTGCAGGCAGTGGGGCTCAGAGATTCACCTTGCCCTAATGGCAAAGTTGAAGGGGGTATGGGAGAAGATATGGGAGACAGCAGATGGGATGATGGGATATCTAGTGGGACTGCTATTCTGGGGTGGTGGGTAGGGAAAAATGGGGGAAAATTGTAACTCATAATCTGGTGGAAATGAATGATGTAAACCAGAAGTTAATAAAGCATTTGTTTAATTAAAAAATAAATAAATAAATTTGACCTTACAAAGCATTAAAAGTATGGAGGTGGGATAGGGAGAAAAGTGGAAGGAAGTGGCAAGAGTATGCCTGTAATTTTTGCTTTCAAGTAAGCATTTATGTGTCTTTGGCCTTTCTTGGATCTAGTAGGAAATCCTTGACAACTAAAATCTCAGTTTATTCTCTTCTGTCTATTAGAAATCCTGTTAAAAAGTAATCAAGTATAGGAACCATTAAATCCTACCTCATATGTGGCATTGTAAGTCTAAATTTTTGCTGGACTTAACACTGTTTAAGTTTCTGGTAAGTCACAAAGAAATGGAAATCCATGAATAGCAAGCAGTTAAAATAAACTGTTTTATGGTTGCCTTTATTTTATTTTATCAGTGTAAAGAAGATTAATTATATAACTCAAAACCCTCACAAACACATACTTGCATGGTTAGGTTAGGTTAATGTTTGATTTATTGGTGTAGAGCAGGGTATAGACTCTGTAACTCATAAACTAAGTTTAGCTCTCAGCTGAATTTCTGCTAGCTCCCAGTAAGTTTATTTTTAAATTAAATCAGTGTCAGGGTCTTTACCCCAATATTAAAATTAACAAATTCAGTTTGCATATCTGAACATTTCTTAAGTCATACAAAGCCCCCTATTTCATACTGCTTTCTCTATCACAATACTCTTCTCTCCCAGTTTCATTTATGAAACGTGTCCTTAAACGTGTCCTAATTCAAAGCCATTTCTCCCATTAAAAAGGTTCTCATAGTGTCTCTTTCTATACTGCATAATTTTTATGTCCCTGTTTTATCTCCTCCAATCCAGTCCAATCCAATGAATGCTTATTAAGTACATATTATTATCCAGGCACTGCGCTAAGCTCTGAAGATACAATTAATAAAAATACAGTCCCTGCCCTCAAGGAGCTTATGATCTAAAGAGGTTAATACATACATGCAAAAGACAGGTAAGGTGGCAGAGAGTGTAATGGAATACTAGGAGGTATCTTGTTCCATGGAGTTGAAACCAAAAAAAGCAGCAGATCCAAAGTGGAGTGAGAGTCCAGTTTCTGCCCTCCCAGGCCTCCAGTCAGAAAGAAGAAAAGGTTTTGTCAATAAGGCTTGAGTTAGCAGCATGGTAGTAAGTTTAAAAATAAGTTATTAGAGCCAAGATGGTGGAGAAAAGACAGGGAATTACCTGAGCTCTCCCAGATTCTCCTCCAGACATTTTGAAATAATGCCCCACAACAAATTCTAAAGCAATAGGTCCCCCAAAGGATGGGGTGAAACAATTTTCCAGCCTAAGGCAACTTAGACAGTTGGCAGGAAGGGTCTATGTCACTGAGGTGAAAGTGGAGTTCAGTCCAGTGGAAGCAACACTGGCAAGACAACAAAAGGCCACACCTCCACAAACACATCCCAGGCCTTGGGGGCAACTGAATTGCAGCAGTGCCTTCCAGAGCTCTCAGCCCATAGATGGTAAAAGGGTCATAAAACTAGTCAGAAGGAGATTATAGAGATATATTTTTCTCTGGCACTGGGTACAGGACTCTTTTGTAATGCCCATACATGCATCTGGATCACAGTTCTGCATCTAAGTCTTAGATGTAGGAGGAATACCAGCACACCAAAGTTTGTAGCTGCAGGGGATCAAGGACCCTGAATACAGTTCCAGGGTGGAAAAGAGTGCTTGTGGTCACCCACAGACCAGACTACAGGCCAGGAGAATGGTAAATACATCTCTTCTTAGATCATACCACCTTTGAAGAACTGAAATACAGACCCTGAGAACCGTCCCTAAAAACTGCACAAAGAAAAAAAAAGAAGAAAAAAAAAACTGCACAAAGAATCTGAAGCTTGGAACAGTGCCTCCTCCATCCAAGGAGCAGATCTCAACTTTGACATAGAGTTAGAGGCCAAAAGATGGACTGGAAAGGAGAGAAACAAACAAACAGGAACATGATTATAGAAAGTTACTATGGTAGCAGAGGACATCAAAACACAAATTAGAAGACAACAAAGTCAAAACTGCCACCTCCAGAGTCTCAAAAAAAAAAGTGAATTGGTCTTAGGCCCAGGAAGAATTCCTGGAAGGGCTCAAAAAGGATTTTAAAAATCAAATAAGAAAGGTAGAGAAAAACTGAGGAAAGAAATTAGGGTGATGCAAGAAAATCATGAAAGGTTCAAACACTTGCTTAAAGAGGCACAGGGAAATACTGAGGAAGATAATACCTTAAAAAACAGAACAGTCCAAATGGCAAAAGAGGTACAATAATCCACTAAAAAGAGGAAATACTTGAGGAGGATAACTGATCAAAATGGAAAAAAAAAAGATATACAAAAATTCACTAAAGAGAAGAACTCCTTGGAAAACAGTGCTGGCTACATGAGAAAAAAAGATATACAGAAATTCACTGAAGAAAAGAAGTCCTTAGAGAGTAGAATTGGTCAATACAAGGGTTTAATGAAGAAAATAATTCATTGAAGACGAGAAATGGGCAAGTGGAAACTAATGACTCTATAAAACTTCAAGAAATAATAAACATTAAAAGAATGAAAAAGTGGAAGAAGATGTGCATTAGCTCATCAGAAAGACAACTGACCTGATAATAGATTGAGGAGGTATGATTTGGGAAATATTGCACTTTCTGAAAGTCATTATTCAACTATAAGAAAAAGAGCCTGGACATCATCTTTCAAGAAATTATCATGGAAAACTGCCCTAATGTCCTAGAACCAGAGGCTAAAATAGAAGTTGAAGAAAACCACTGATCACTTCCTGAGGGAAATCTCAAAATGAAACTTTTACAGTGAGTTTTTTTCTGAAAAAGTACTCATTTATTAAATATATTGAGAACTGAGTTAAATACATAAAAATAAAAATCATTCTCTGATTGGTAAATGGTCAAAGAATATGAACAGTATAGTTCAATAGTAATCAAAGCTACATATAGTTATATGAAAAAATGCTTTAAATCACTATTGATTAGAAAAATGCAAATTAAAACAACTCTGAGGTACCACTTCACACCTATCAGATTGGCTAACATGACAGAAAAGGAAAATAACAAATATTGGAATGGATGTGGGAAATTTGAGACACTAACATACTGTTGGTGGAGTTGTGAATTGATTCAGTCATTCTGGAGAGCAATTAGGAAGTATGCCCCAAAGGCTATAAAACCATGCATACCCTTTGATCCAGCAATACCACTACTAGGTCTGTATATCAAGAGATTATATATATAAATATATATATGTATATATATATATACAAATATATATGTATATGTATATACATATATATACATATACAAATATATTTATTGCAATTATTTTTGTGGTGATAAAAATTGGAAATTAAGGGTATGCTGATCAATTGGGGAATGGCTAACTAAGTTGTGGTTTATGATTGTGATAGATTATGGCATTATAAGAAATGATAAGCAGGATGCTCTCAGAAAAACCTGGGAAGACTTTAATTAACTGAAGCAAAGTGAAATGAAGAGAACCAGGAGAGTGTACAAAGTAATAGCAGTATTGTACTATGATCGATCAACTGTAAATAACAGTTGTTCTCATCAATACAATGATATAAGACAATTTCAAAGTACTTATGATGAAACATGCTATCCATCTTCAGAGGAAGAACTAATGGGATCTGAATTCAGATTGAAGCATACTTAAACTTTTTTTTTCTTTTTTGGTGGGGGAGTATTGTCTTTCATAACATGATTATTATGGAAAATTTTTTTGCATGACTTATAAGTTATATATATATATATATATATAACTTATAAGATAACTTATAAGATGATGTATCAAATTGCTTGCCTTCTCAATGAGTGTGACAAGAGGAGAGAGAGGGGGAGATAATTTGAAACTCAAAATTTAAAAAAAGTTTTAAAAACTCTGTTTATATATAGGTAGTAAAATGAAATATTGAATAAATAAATAAAAGCAACAACAAAAAAGAAGTGATAGGTATTTCAATTATTATCTACTAATCCTCTAGTAGATTACAAGCTTTTTGGAGGTAGAGACTATATTTTATTCATCTCTATATCCTTCCAATTATATTACCTCAATTCAATAATCATTTCTCAGCTTACCAATACCTGTGCAGCATCTGTGGACCCCAAGAAATTACTCCGGGTTTTATGTACTATTCAGATTAAAATCTTCATTGGACTACAGCTCACAAACCCCCACTGATGTGGTTAAATTTACTAGTCAGTCATAGACAGTATTCAAAGTAAAGTCATTTAGGGTGGCTAAGTGGCACAGTGGATAGAGCACAGGCCCTGGAGTCAGGAGGACCTGAGTTCAAATCCGGCCTCAGACACTTAACACAAAAACTATCCATGTGACCTTGGGCAAGTCACTTAACCCAATTGCCCACCAAAAAGCAAAAAAAAAAGGCAAAGTAAAGTCATTTAACAAAATAGTATTGTAAGAAACAAGAGAAACTGCTTCCTCAAACCTTGACCTTATTTTCTCACCAATATATACATGCACAATGGGAAGTATGGATACTTATTGGAATCACATTTCATACTTACCCATGTGGGGAATACATGTGGACATATATATATATATATATATATATATATATATATATATATATATATATACAGAGAGAGAGAGAGAGAGAGAGAGAGGACCAATTAGCACCTATGATCTACAGAGATTTGCTGTTTTCTGGTGATGTCAATCCAATGATCAAAGCTTCACCTACTCTCAATCAGACATTCTTTTCCACTCTTCAGTCTTCCCTCAATTAATGCATACATACTTTGTTTCCAGAGTTGGGTTATCATGGAAAGTTTTGCTATAGATATTTTGTATATGTGGAACTTGTTTTTCTGCTACTCAACATTTGGAGATATGAGCTTATGGGAATTCTGGTTCAAAAGGTAAAATGGTTAAGTAACTTTACTCACATAACTTAAATTATTTGTCAGAATAACTGAATCAATTTAAAACTCCACTAATAGAAATTAATGTGTGCCCTCTGACATTAAGTCTCTTTCCATCATTTGCATCTTTGCTAATTTAATGGGCACTTCAATTGGCATTTTCTTAAATTTCATGTTTCCCAATCCCATTCCTTGCAGTGACTGCTCCAAACCAACTTTATGTTGCTCAATTCTCTATTCCCTTTCCCCGCATACTTATGTTCTTTTAAAACATTCATTTTCATTGATACATTTTGTGTCTCCTCACTTTCTACAAATGACTTCATTTTATACTTTAATGAATAATATGGAGGTCATGCAGTAACTTCCTTCACATTTGACTTAAAATTCTATATTTTTACCTCTAGTCCTTACTAAACATAGGACAGGAAGACTTGCCCCACTCCTTATCCTGTCCCAGGGCAATCTCTGCAGCCCAATAAAATTTGCATGTATACACACACATTTGTGTGTGTGTGTGTGTGTGTGTGTGTGTGTATGTGTGTGTGTGTGTGTGTATGTGTATGCATATATGTGTATATATGTATATGTATATATACATATATACACACATATATAGTGTGTATATATACACAAAATACTTACATTTATGCACATGTACATACATATATAAATCTGCATGTATGTATACATATATGATATATACACATGATATATATACACATATTATGTGTGTATACACATAACTACATGCATATGTATATTCTTGAGCTATATCTGCATAGAGAATTTAACTGAAACCAAAAGAGTTAATCACATCACCAAGGAGGAAAATTCTGATCAAATGGAGAATCCAAAGACAGCCTCAGTTTAAGGAATAAGAAGATACAAAATCAGTAAATGGAAGACAAAGGAGTGGTCAGAGACATCGGAGAAGAGCAAAGCCTTATATTCCAAATCTTTTAGAGGTTCTTTATCACTGAGAGATCAAAGTTCAAGCACCTTTATGTAGCATTCAAAGCCCTCTGTGACCTAGCACCACTCCATCTTTCCATACTTCCTTCAGTCATCTTGTTGCCTTTGTATTGATTTCTCACATTCAAGAAACACATTCTCTCTTTACCTCTTGATTATTAAATGCCTAAGTTCATTCAAGGTTGAGCCCATATGTTACCTCCTGGGAAGTATTTTATGATCCCCTTTATTGTTGACACATTCTATTTCTTTAAATTATCATGAGCAGAATAAAGAGAACATTGTATATGGTAACAGCAATATTGAGGGAGGGAAGAAAAAAAGAAATTTACACGATAATTTTGCTGTATGTTTGAAAGGAATAGTAAGTTGTGCATAGTACATTTGCAGTTTCATGTGCAACCATCTTTTTTTTATTATACCATGTTATGGAAATGCTTGTTTTATTCTATAAATTAAAAATAAAATTTTATAATAAAAAATCATCATTATAGACATCCAGTTATGTAACAGATAATATGGAAGTCTGAACATGTTCTTTGATCCTAATGGCATCTAATACCTTTCTAAAACAATTATTATATACCAGAAATAAAGAAACTTCAGATTTCTTGATGATCTAGAATAACACAAATTTTAAAAAGGTTAAAAAAATTCCATGAACTTAGCACCCTTTTTCCAGTGCCCAACCATACTACTGGCAGCTAGGTTACAGTAGTCCACCCCTAAAATGGGCTTGTAACAAAAAAGAACCTCATACTATGGTCCCTGCTTCATTTTCCCAGTAACATGGCATTCCAGGCTCTAAAGAGCAAGACTTCTGAGGCCTCTCTAGCCAAAATATCAAAGATGCAACTTCCAAGTGACAGAAATCATCCCAGACTGCAATAGTACTGGCATGGCAATACTTTGAATTCCCCAGACAGAGAATTAAGGAACAGAGGGAACACAAAAAAGAATAGGACACCATGTGTTTGGGACACTGTGTGGCACTCCACTAAGCCTGAGGAAAAGAGTCCAGCTTCTTCCTACAGTCGGCTCTAACCCTCCAAATGTCACTTGGGGCAAAGACCTAGGCTGGTGAACTGTGAATTGTCCAATGTGGAAGGATCCAGTCACAGCAAAAATCACTATCAGAGGGGAAGGAATCAGAAATAAGCAATAGGTGAAAATGAAAAGAAAAAAAAGACTGAAATTATCAAATATTCCAGAAGGAAGAAACCTCATAAACTTTAAACAAAAACATACAAATCAACAGGGAAAATGTTGATAATGGAAGGAAATATGACTTCCAGATCTTGTAAACAAGTCCAGGTCTCTATGAATAAGTACTGAAAAACAAAGGAATATGATTCAACACTTGATAAGGCAGAGGACTGTGGAATTTGAGAACATGGAACTACAACATATTGCTGTGAGTGACTTAAAAAAGAAATGAGAATTATCAGAGCAGAATTCATGAACTGTACAGCAGAAATATTTGGCAGAATAGAAAAAAAAATAATCTGTGATGGAAAGTCTCACAAAAGAAACAAAAGAGGAGACATGATTGGGAGTGAAACTGCACAGGAGGGAAAGACAAACTAGAAGAAAAATAAAGGTAAGAAAAGAAAGCATGCTTTCTATCCAAGAAAATCATATTGATCTTGAAGAAAGTATACATAGAGATAATCCCAGGACTATAAGTCTCCCAAAAGAACATGACAACTTAAAAAAAAAAAAAGCCTGACCACCATAATGAGAAATTATACAGGCAGAGCCAAGATGGCGGAGTAGGTGGAGCAAAGAAGGCAAAGTAGAAATGGCACGTCCAAGGCACTCTTGCCCCAGATCACCTCCAAACCACGTAAAAGGGGACTCTGAACAACTTGTGGAGCCCCAGCACCCACAGAACAACACAGAGAAGCTAACCTTCTGCTGAGGACAGCCCAGCAGCCCTGCAGGAAGGGCCAGCGCAGTGCTCTAGGAGGCAACAGCCCAGTGCGCAGAGCCAAGCCCAGGTCCCCTTGAGCTGTGGTTTTAGCCCCAGGGTGGCCGGGCTAGCAGCTGGCTGGAGGGACTCCAGAACACCAGCAGCTGTGGCGATTCCAGAATTATCAACACAGACATGCTTAGGACAAAGTGAGAGGTTAGTGCCCTATGGACTTTGGGACCAGTATCTGGGGAAGGCATCAGCTTCCTCCCCTGGGGGCTAGAAGCTGCTGAGGAGACACACCATTTTGCAGTTTTGAGTGGTAGCTCCAGCTCCTGGCCTGCGAACTATAGGGAGATCCAGTGATCAGTCTTGTGGGGTAATCGCTCTTGCTTTAACCTCCCTGGATCTGAATTGTGGTCTGGGGTGGAAGTCGTGGGGTGGGTATCCAGCTTGCCAGTAAAGGAAGTTGTGAAGACCCCACATGTTCAGGACGGAAGCTCCCCTGTCTGGTGGCAGAGTCCTACTGTGGCAACAAACCCAAAAGTCAAGTAATTAAGTGGCAACATGCCAAGGCAAAGGAAACAAATTAAACAGAAAAATGCAACATTAGACTCCTATTTGGGGGGCAAAGAGGATCGAAGCATGGAACAGGAAGAGGACTGTGAGGTCAGAAATCTTGCTCCAAAAGCCCCAAAGGAAAATATGAGCAGGTTACAGGCCATAGAGGACCTTAAGAAGGACTTTAAAAATCAAATAAGAGAAGTGGAGGAAAAATTGGGAAGAGAAATGAGAAGGATGCGGGAAAAGTATGAAATGAGGGTCAACAGCCTGACTGAGGAAAATAACACCGTAAAAAATAGACTGGCAAAGGAGGCCCAAAAGGGCAATGAGGAGAAGAATGCCTTAAAATGTTGAATTTGCCAGATGGAAAAAGAATCTCAAAATAGGGGAAAGGGGGATAAAAGGGGGGGGTGATGGAGGGGAGGGCTTCCTAAGGGGAGGGGAGATTGGAAGTACCCACTTTTAAAGAGGGATAGGATCAAAGTAGGGAATGGACCAGGTGGGAGGTGAGATGGGTGGGAGGGAAATATAAGCAGTCTTTTACAATATATCTACTATGGTAATGTTTTGCATAGCTATACATGTACAACACATACTGAATTGCTTATCTTCTCAGAGGGAGTGGGTCATAAGGGAGGAAGAGAATGGATCTGAAAATCGAAGTTTTAAAATTAAATGTTACATAAGATGTCCAGGCATTAGGGCTCAGAGATTCACGTTGCCCTAATGGCAAAGTCAAAGGGGGTATGGGAGAAGATATGGGAGAGAGCAGATTGGATGAGGGGATATCTAGTGGGACTACTATTCTGGCCTGGTGGGTAGGGAAAAAATGGGGGGGAAATTGTAACTAAAAATCTGGTGGAAATGAATGATGGAAACCAGAAGTTAATAAAGCATTTGTTTAAAAAATAATACTCTTTTGCATGTAATTGGGAGATAAGATGTGCAGGCATTGGGGCACAGAGATTCACCTTGCTCTGATGGAAAAGTGAGAGGGGGTATGGGAGAAGATATGGGAGAGAGCAGATTGGACGAAGGGATATCTTGTGGGACTGCTATTCTGGGATGGTGGGTAGGGGAAAAATGGGGAAAAAATTGTAACTCAAAATCTGGCAGAAATGAATGAAGTTAATAAAGCATTTGTTTAAAATAAAAGAAATTATACAAGAAAATTGTCCAGAACTTTTGATCACAGAAAAAAGTCAACTGAAAGAATGCATAGATAAGCACCAGGTGGAAAATGAAGACTTTAAACTCTAAAACAAGGAAGTGTTTAAATTGAATAATTCATTTCAGAAGCAACACATTTCTAAGTAGTCAGGAAAAAGAATTTCAAATGCAAAGGAAAGAAATTCTAAGCCACACAAGACAAGCACTCACCAGAAAATTCATGAGGTAATGGAATAACACATTCCAAAGCACAATAGAGCTCAGAATATAGCACAGGGTTATCTACTCTGTAAATGTAAGCTTAACAATGAATGAAAAAGATGGGAGTTCAATAATAAAGAGGTGTTTGAACCATCCTTGGAAAGAAAAACAGACCTAAAGAGATTATTTGTTTCTCAAACACCCTATAAAATAGAAATGCATGAGGGGGTGAATAAATGCAGCAGTGTTGAAGGGGGCAGGTTATTTATTTATAGTGCCTGTTCAAGATGTCAAAGATATATTGACGAACTAATTCAATGGACTGCCCATTGAACTGCTTGTAATAAATAGGGCAAAGGGTATTTTTCATCCACTTGGTTTTCCTGTGTTGATTTATAGAAACTTTTGAGTAACCATGGATTTCATTTAGGAGTGTGTATATTATTTTGGGTCTCGATGCAATTTGTACAATGAATTCTTTCATTTAAACACTGGCCAGAACATCTTTTATGGAGATGGAAAACATCTTTGTCATTTCATCACACTTTTCCCTTCTACCATTCCCTTTATGTTGTCAATCATCAGAGGATGGTTGAAAACAGAGACTTTTCTGATATCATCTATCAAAGAATTTTAACATGATATGACCTAAACATATTAGACATTATATTGGAAGAAAACCTTCAAAATAATATTTTTCTCTATTGAGTCAAATTCATTTTTGTATTATACTTGGGAGATCCCCTCAGAGGTTGACCTCCCAGAAAAAAACAAAAACTGTCCAGGTTTAAGGCACATTGCTGGTTAGTACCCACTCAAATTGTTAATCAGGCAGAGGATCTATTAATTCAAAACAAAAGACATTTAATGAAAAATCATGGCAATTAGAATGACAAGAAAAGATTCTCCTTTCACAACTTCTAAAGCACACATGAGTTTCATGCCATCAAGGGAGAGGGCACTCACACAGAAAATATATGTGACCAGAGAACACACATGAAGAAAGCATGCAAACACATGTCTCCAGGGAACATTCTTGAAATGATACACATCAGCACAAGAAATCCATGTAGGCAAGGAACACAACTAGAGGATTCTCATGGTAAGCACACGTATGGAGGGCACCCACAGGGAGACAGATTTGGCCAGGAAACATGTATGAGTAAGGCCATTCTCATCTCCTATGACCAGCAGAGATAAGTGAGAAGGAATCCACTATATCTCTGGAGGTGACCCATTACATTTTTAACAGCTTTAATTAATAGGAAGTTTTTCCTTACATGGATCCTAAATATGCCTCTCAGCAATCTTTAATCATTTCGAATTTTACTGAGGCCAAGTAAAATAGAGTTAATCCTTCTTCCATATGATAGCCCTGACATACTTGAAGATACCTACCCTGTGTCATCTCTTCTTCAAGATATATATTTGCTTTTTTTTTTTTTTGGAGCAGTGAAGGCAGGGTAATTGGGATTAAGTGACTTGCCTAAGGTCACATGGCTAGTAAGCATTATGTGTCAAAGGTCGGATTTGAAGTCATATACTCCTGACTCCAGGGTCGGTGCTCTATTCATTGCACCACCTAGCAACCACCAAACTAAATATACCCAATTGCTTCAATGAATTCTCAAAAGGCATGGTCACTAGGTCTTAATCAATCTGGTAATATTCCTCAGGTCACTCATGCATATCAATATCCTTCCTCAAATGTGACATTCTTAACGGAGCACAGGTATTCTGACTGTGGTCAAACCAGGGGAGAGGACAGGGAGACCACAATAACAAACAATATTTATATATTATTTTTTAATTTTTCAAAGAACTATATGCAAATTATATAATTTGAGACTCACAAAACATATGTGTATCATTTTCCCCCATTTTAAATAAATTATCTCATTTGAGTCCTAAAAACTCCATGAAGTGGGAACTATGGGCATTATGTCCCCCATTTTATAGATGGCACCTGCATAAGTCCTCCATGAAGGGAAAACTTCACTGGCCAGGAACTGTGAGCTTACCCTTTGGTCACATATATATATATATATATATATATATATATATATATTTAAAATTTGAGCCCAGTCTCTCCAGAAGTATTATGTTTGCAAGAGAAGATTGTAGTCCCAGTTCAGAAGTCTGTTTCTCCTATAATTGTTCTTATTCCTGCTTAGTAAATATTCATTCTAAAAGTTAATTAGCTCAGGCTAATTATCTGGATGAATGATCATGAGCAATGATAGTAGAAACCTCTAGCATGCCATGTATGAATTTCATACACACAACACATCTGTATATAGGCACATAGTGTCATGTCAACTATTGTCTATAAGTGTGCCACATTCCTCTCTCCATGTTATTGATGAAGAATATTAAACAGATCCTTGGTAAAAATGATAGCGACTACCATTCAAGTTGACATTGAGTATTTAATTAGTATTCTTTGGGTTCAGTCATTCAACCTAATACAGATTCACCTAACTCTAATATCATATATTGTAAATCACTTGCTCTTGCCTACAAGATTAATGTAATTGACTTTCTCTAATATTTTGCTAAAATCTAGCTCATCTATATCAGCTCTACTCCCCTGATCCACCATTCTAGTAACCTCCTCGGAAAATGAAATCATTTTCTTTACTTGATGAAGTTATCATAGTTCTTATCGATGTTCCTTTTTCCAGATCTCCACTGACTATTTCTTTAATAATAAATTCTAGAATTTTGGCAAGAATGGAAATTAAGCTAACCACCTTAGTGTTTTTATATTCTATTTTCTTCTTCTTTTTTTGTTCTGAAAATTGGGACAATTTTCTCCAGGCTTTGTGGCACATCTCTCATTTGCCATTTTTTTCTAATTTAGCACCTAACACAGTGCCTTTTGCAGAATACACATTTAATAAAAGATTGTTGAATTGGATTTAATCCAAAACCTTGGCTTTACTGGTTCTTCAAGGAAGTAAATGTAATTCACCTGAAACTGAGACTCAAATTCATCAAGGACAACTAGTTGCTGTCTTACTACCACCTAGTTTATTATTTCAGGTTAAAGATTGATTTCATTGACAGGCAAAAAAGAAAAGAAAAGGAAGAGGTAATTAAATCAATCCCCTCATTTGTCTGATCACAGTGTTACACTAAACCTAGGAGTAGCCCTATACCTTATTTGATCCTCTCCTCCCCCTTCCAGTACAAATACTTACACATCACACACACTCACACATACAATGGGCTTGTGATTATATTGGTACAAGGAATTCCCTGATGCTAAAATTCCTCCTACCGATGCAAATTTGTTTCTCTGCTCTTCATAGTCTTATATGATTACCAGGAGCACTGAGCAATCAAATGACTTGACCATTGTCACGTTAGTATGTCAGAATCAGGATTTGAACTCAGGTTTTCCTCATTCTATCTCCTAGTTAGCAGTCTATCCACTATGCTTTGCTATCTACACACACACACACACACACACACACACACACACACATACATATGTATACACACATATATTTGTACACAAATACATACACAGGCATTTTCTTTCTACACACTAATATAAAACATACCACATATTAATAAATATATATGTGTATATGATATGTGGGATTGACTGAAAAAAGTAGGCTTTAAATTGATCTAGTTGGTACATATAAATATACAAATTTTATTTGCACACATCTTCATTTTCATTGGATAAAGTGTTATTGAGAGATACTCTGGTGTACTGTAAAGAATACTCTTTGGAGTCAAGAAGACCAAGTCTTGCCTCTGAAATATACTGGTTTTGAGGCTCTGGCAATTCACTGCACTAAGAAACATCCTGATAGAGTGATTCCTAGGAAATGAGTAGGTCTGCTGCTAAACACCTTGACCATACCAAGGGGGTGGGAAAGAAAAAATCCCCATCTCAGCTCTGAGAGAGGAAGAACTAAATTCTTTCAGCTATGTGATGTTCTGGCTAGAGCGCTTTTGCAACTGGACTTTGTCTTTTAGGGGTCACTTAGGAGCGTATCTATCTTCAACCTGTCAATCGGGAACTTCAAGGGCTTCATATTTCCTAAAGTAGTAATACCTCATCATCTTGTGATTATGTTAAGTAACTAAAGATGGAAGCAACTCTTCCTCCTCACTCATTATCTATCTATCTATCTATCTATCTATCTATCTATCTATCTATCTATAGAGATGGATGGAAAAGGAGAGGTACTGAAGTGTTTGAATCTAAATGCAGTGCTTTGTCTTTGACTGGACAGTGTCACTAAAGAAATATATGTTGCATCAATTTTTATTTTTGCATAAATTTCATCTATAAATGTCCTTGATATAATTTGACTTAGCCCTTATGCCAAGTTGTCTGAAAATTTATTTTTCACTTCCTTGTTTTAGCTATTTGGGGCTGAGGAGGGGGAGAGTCCAGAGGAAAGAATGTTTCTCTTAATCTCTAACCATCCTTCTCCAAAAATGTTTAAAAATAAATAGTTTTTCAAGCAAAATATATATTTTTACCACAGTTGGGATGAATACAATCCACATTTCCATAGAAAAACAACAATGGGATGCAACTTTATATAAGGGCAAATTTTGAGCTTGGACATGAAGGAATAAAAGCTTCTAATTCTTGTCTCTTGAGAGATTAGTGGAGTAGGTTAACTTTGAACTTGATTAAGTTGTACAATTTTTTTTCTTTTCTTTTGGGTTACTTTCTTCTGAATAGGAATGTTCCTGGGAAGGATATTGCCCTTATAAGTGGCATTTTTTCTATATAGTACAGAATACATAGCATAGGTTTAGAGATAGGATGGACATTTGAGGCTAACTACTCCAAACTGCTCTTTTAAGGTTGAAGACAATGAGGTCTAGAGACATGTAACTTCCATTGATCACACAAAAACAGGGCCAGGATTCAAAGGGGATCTTCTAGCTCCAGATCCATTTCATTCTCTCACAACTCAAATGAACAACCCAGACTCAAACCAGATTAATAGTTAAAATTACTATAATGTCTTAAGGTTTGCGTATATAATCTCATTTGATTCTCACAACCTTGTACAATGTACTATTGTTATCCCCATTTTCCAGATGAGAAAATTGAGACAGAGAAATGAGTTGCTAAGGATTATACAACTAGTAAATTCTAAGGCAAGATTTAAACTCAAGTCTTCCTAACTCCAAATCCAGTGTTCTAGCCAATTGTGTTATCTGATTGCTTCTAGTTGCCAGGAGAGAAATGAAATAGTCTTTAGGTATTAATTATAGGATATTATGGTGGGAACCTAATGTTTTAATACTATTACTGTGAAATGATTTTGGTTGAGGCTACTGTATAAGGGGGTATGATTATTATTATTAGTTGTTGAGTCATTTCAGTCATGTTTGACTGTATTACTATACTATAAATCTATGCTTATACTCAAGAACACATATGCAAGTAGATAGAAGAATGTGCACATAAGTTTTAAAAAGCCTAGTAGTGATGTCTCCTATTCCTTATCTTCTGGGAGTTATGTAAGGTCTTATAAAGAGTTCAACTAATTTTCCTATTATCTGTAAGTAACCAAATTTTTAAAAAATGTAAATACTCCTGGGATGATTAAACAGACCACCGATAATTCAACCCTTATTGTAAATAGAGATTAGAACAAACAGATTGCTTTATCCCAATTTTGTTTCTCCTTAAGGATAATAAACAGTGAACATTTATTTGTCTAGGAGAAAGAACTGATCACTCATGTGGCATAGTGGATAGGGCATTAGATTTAGAATCAGGAAGACCTAGATTCAAATCCCACCTCAGTTAATTACTACCTTTATAATCCTGGCTAAGCCATTTAACCTTTCTGTGCCCTATTTGTAAAAAAATGTATATGTGTACTTGGTGAACTCTAAAATCTATTCTAGCTCTAAATTTATGATCCTATGACTTGAATAAACAGTAACTCAGCCTCTATTTGTAGATCTTTAGACATAGCAATGCTCCACTTTTAGATAACTATAATTATTGAGTCATTCCTTACTAGGAACTTGAATCGGCCTTCCTGCAACTTTCATTCATCTCTTGGTTTTCCCATCCCGGTTCAAGCAGAATGAGTTTAAACCTTTTCCCATGTGTTAGTTCTTCAAATCCTTAAAGACAGTTATCATGACATTAGCTTTACTAACTTTCCTTCACTTCCACCCTTTCCCTCTCCAATCAGTGGAGAGATTGCACCTTCCCTGAAGAGTCATAATGGTGTGCTTTGGGTCAAGAGTGCGCTTACTACTTCCCTTTGTGCATTATATGTTCCAGTCAAATTGACACACAATCTCTCACATGCTTATGCATGCATAGGCTGTCATCCTATGTCTGAAATATGTACTTTTGTTTCCACCTTTCATATTCTTCATCTTCTTTCCAGATTCAGCTCAGTTGCCACATACTATCTGTAGACCTTCTTTATTACTGAGATTATTAATGCAGTCTCTTCTTCAACAATTCCCAGAACATTTTGACTGATCTCTCCTTTGCCTCCATCATTGCACACATTGTACTATACTATTCCCTGTAGGTAGCTTATTTCCATCCCTCCAAGTAGAATATAAGCTCCTAAGAGAAGGAACTATTTTATTTTTAGTCTTTGTATCCCTGGCGCCTAAGACATAGAATGCACTTAAAAAGTGTTTGCTGATTAGAATTAGAACAAAAATGATAGGCAAGAAAGTTAATATGGCCTTAGACTTCATTAGTGGAGATACAAAAACAAGAAAATGAAGAGCTATTCTCTTGCCCTGGTCAAACCAGAGCAGGAGTATTGTGGTTAGTTCTGGGCCCCACATTTTAGGAAGGACTTTGATAAGTTGGATAGGTGCCTTCTAGTTCTGAAATTTAGTGTTTTGTTATTCTCTTTACTTCAAAAATATAAAAGTGATTTAAAATCTCACTTTTGTAAAGCTATATAGAAAGCTAGGACAGTAGGTTCTCAAGTTAGATCAAATAGTTTTTCTCCTTTATTTATTCTGTCATCAATTTAATTTACTTTAATTCTATCACTTTTTATAATATAATCATTTACCCATAGTCATCCTTACCTTAATAGAACTTCCCTTCACAACAACAAGAAGTAACTAAATAAAGTTGTCTAATATAATGGGACCATGGTTTAGAGTGTATGTAACTTCCCACATTCACTGCCTACCATATTTAAATTGATATGAAAGAAGTATCATCGGTCCCCTGGAACCATCATCGGTCATTAGATTTGATTTAAATTCTCTTGTCTTTTAATGTTGTTTTTTATATTAATATTGTCCATGCATTTGGTGCTTTAAGGTTTTAAAAGCAACTTGTATATATAATTTGATCTGATCTTCACAACAAGGTACTTTTATTATCTCACTGTATCCTACAAGAAAGCTAACTCTTAGAGAGGTTTAAGGACTTGCTTATGTTTTCATAGCTAGTAAGTGTCAAAGGCAGGATTCAAGTCAGATACTCTTCCTTGTGAGGCATATTCCCTCCCATTTTTCTCCTACTTCTGCTATATTTACTACTCATATTTCTATGAAATTCTCATTTTTGTCATTCCTTACAGAATAAAGAAATTTTATGACATTAACACCACATTTTGCTTTATTATCCCCAATCACTGGCTATTTGTGTTTTTTTTTAATTTCTACAGATATTGCTGCTGTAAATATTTTGAGACAAATAGAAACTTTCATTCACTGACTTCCTTTGCATATATAATAAGTAGGGGGATCATTGTATCAATGAGCATTTTAGCAACTTTTCTTGAATAATTCTAAATTATATTTCCAGAATAGTTGAGCTAACTTATGAATTTGACAGCCATAAACATGATCATGAATCATCTTTGCCAATTTGATGAATGTGAAGTGATTAACTTGTTTGAATTTACATTTCTCTTACCAGTAATATGTGCATTTTATTATGGTGATTGATAGATTGCATCTCTTCTTTTGCAAAAAAAAAGTTCATATACTTTGACCAGTTATTTAGTGAAGAAAAATGGTAGCCTTATAAATTTCTGTCGATTCTTAATTTATCTTCAATGTCAAACATTGCATCAGAGATGTTTGATGCAACAATTTATCTAACCACTCTTCTTATTATTAATTTTGTTCATTCAAATGATATCTTTAAACTTTTATAATATCTATCCAAAGTCTGATTTTGAATTCTCCATTACCATCACAGTGAATGAACACATATTTAGTCTGGTCCATGGATCACTTTTTTTTTTAAACGGAACGAAACAACTTTAATTATTATTGCTTTATAATAAATTTTGTCATCTGGAAATGCTAGATTCACTCCTTTTCTACTTGATATTCTTATTTCTAGAAATGATTTTGTTATTATGTTGTCAATATCTATGAAGTAAACCTTTGAGAGTTTGATTATAACACTACTGAAATATACTTCCTCACCCTTAATCTGTAGGTTAATAATGGTACTATCATTTGCTTTATTCTGGAATAACTGAGTCAATACTATCTCTCCATTTGTTTCTTTGTCTTTTAAAGAATATTTATAGATGTATTTAAATGAATGAAGTTTCTCTTTCTCTTGATTCTTCCTGGTTTTTGTTGGTCTTATAAGAAATCCTGAAGAATTTATAGGTTTATTTTGTATCCTACTGATTTTCTAAGGCTACTCATTAAGTCAGTTACTCCCTTTACTGATTCTTTGGGATTTCTAATAAAGCCATCATAACTTTTAAAAGTGAGGACAATTTTGTCCTTTGTCTTTTTATCCATTCCATTACTTTCTTTATCTTCTCTTATTGACATAACTAGCATGCCTAGCAATTTGTCAAGTGGTAGTGAGAGAGGGCATTTATGCTTTACTCCAAAAACTTAATAAGAAATCTTTCAGTGTTTCTCCATTGAAAATTATTGCTCTTGGGGTGGCTAAGTGGCACAGTGAATACAGCCCTGGCCCTGGATTCAGGAGGACCTGAGTTCAAATCCAGCCTCAGACACTTAACACTTACTAGCCGTGTGAACTTGGGCAAGTCACTTAACTCCAACTGCCCTCCAAAAAAAAGAAAGAAAATTATTGCCCTTGATTTTAGATATATAATTTTGGCCATATTGAAAAAGGACCTTTGTATACCTATACTTTTTAAGGAATTTAAGATAAATGTATCTTCTACCTGCAGCTGGAGTTAAGAAGACCTGAGTTCAAATCCAGCCTTAGATACTTACTGGCTTTGTGGCCCTACACAAATCACTTAATTTCTGCTTGCCTCAGTTTCCTTATCTGTAAAATGGGAATAATAATAACACCTAACTCCCAGGGTTGTTGTAAGGATCAAATGAGATGATAATTATAAAGTTCTTAGCATAGTGCTTAACAAATAATAAGAATTATATATAAGTTAATAATTGTTTTATAGGTTTTATTGTTTATGTAAAATTATACAAATTATTTTCCTAATGGTGAACCTTCTACATTAGGGATTCAATTATGTTATATTTTATGTTGCCATTGTTATTGCTAGGTTCTATTTGCTAATTTTTACTCAACATTTTTAACATTAACAACACTAAATTAAAAACAATGTTCCCTTAGGAAATTGGTCACTAGCTCTCTTTCTCTGGTTTATCGCCTCTTATTTAGATAGAAGGATGATACTTGTCTCATAGAAAATTTGATAGAAATCTTTTTTTCAATAATAGCCCTTCTGTTTTATTTTGTTTTTTAGTAGTATGTATATCAATGCTTTAAACTATTAAAAAAAATTCATATGTAAAGTCATATGGACCAGATTGGGATTTTTTTTTCCTATTTTCATGGTTTATTTATTGATTTCTTAATTTCTCTTTTCTATAGTGTGTTAAGATTTCTTTGTTTTAATATTTTTCTAACTAATCATACACTAGAATTTGCCATGGTTACTCAGGTGCCCTATCACTCTGCGACTTCTTTCACTGAATTTGACCTTTCTCTTTGGAACATTCCTCTGCCATCGAGGTCCCTATTGGCAAGATCCTGTCAGGGCCTCCTTCTTGTTACAGCTTTTGATTCTCTGGACTTTACCTCTATGTCACCCATGACATAGTTCCCATTACTTTAGTTCCCTGTAATGTCCTACCTTCTCCTGCTAAAATATAAGCTCTTTGATGGCAGGTACTGTCTTTCATGTGTCTTGCATTTTTATCCCCAGTAGTTAGCATAGTATCTGTCACATAGTGAGCATTTAACAAATATCTGTTACCTTCCTGCCAGCTATTTCCTTTACATTCTCAGTTTTTCTGGCATTTAATTGTGCATTAGTTTCTTATAATTCTCTTTAGTTTTCCTTCATTGTGAATTCATTGAAAGGAGGGAGATGACTTCATCATCTTTAAGAACAAATGTGGTCACTATAGTCACCCAAGGCTTGACCTCATATGTTGCTATTCATTTTGTTTATAAAAAGTATTTTACATATTGCTTTCCTGGCTCTTCACACTTCATCTTATATCAGCCCATATAAATTTTTCCGTGGTGGTCTGATTTCCTTATCTGCATGAGTGGCTTTTTATATTTTCATATACCACAATTCATTAAGCCACTCCTTAATCAGTGGACATCCACTTTGTTTCCAGTATTTAGTTATTGCCAAAAGTAGGGCAATGAATATCTTGGTATACATAGACACCATTGACTAACAAAAGTTACCCATACTACAGCAAACCAAACAAAAATATTTTGTGAGGAGTTGTTACCCAATTTTGAGAAAAGATATACTGTGCCCCCTTAATATGTAGATGGGTAGCCTGCCAAAAATCACAGCTTATAAACCCAAAACAGGCTGTATCTTTAAATATGACATACTATAATCATCTCTTTCTTTTTTAGCAGCATGCAAGGGAGTGAAAGTGAAAGTCCTTTTCATCCTCATTATGGACAACTTGATCTAAATGGAGTGAGGGGAAGGACTACCTTCCTTACCTATTCTGGGGCACTACAGCTTCAGAAACGAAACTTGGAGTTTTGGTCTCAGTTCTAGGCAAAGGTGGTATATTCCCTAGTCCTAGGAGTTTGAACCATAATATCCTTGAGGCCGGATTTCAAGGTAGGTGTTGCTGCCAACCCAGTGGAAAACCTTGAGAAGACAGGGTGTTATGACAGAAGAGACTGAGTGCTTGGGACATGGAATTTTGTAGGACATCACTACTTCTAGGGGAAATCTCTCTTTAACTTCAATTGTGTACTGCCCCTATATTTTCTTTCATTTGTTGTCTTCTTTAATACTTTTAATGCCATGTATTCTTCCTCAAAAATCCATTTGTGTGATGTCGGAGTAGAAATTTGATGGACCATTTCTTTTTTTTTTTTTTAAAGCAATTGGGGTTAAGTAACTTGCTCAAGGTTACACGGCTAGTCATTATTTATGCGTGGGTGCTCATTTTCTGAGGCCAGATTTGATCTCGGGTCATCCCAACTCCAAGGCCTGCGATCTTACTCACTGCGCCACCTAGCCGCCCCTTTAGGGCAATTGGGGTTAAGTAACTTGCCCAAGGTTACACGGCTAGGTTTTTGTTTGTGTGGATTAAGTGTCTGAGGCCGGCTCCGAACTCAGGTCCTTCTGACTCCAGGGCCAACGCTCTATTCACTGCGCTACCTATCCGCCCCTGTCCATTTATTTCTAATGATGGAAAAGATGTTGTTATAGAAATCTTTGCTGTTTTTTATCTGATTCTTGTTTTCCTAGTTATATCCTTAAGTTTCACCCAGGTAACTTTGTTTAGAGGGGTTTCTCACCAAGCTTTCTTTAAATTTGTTTTTCCTTCAACTGTTTCACTGTTTTGTCAAATAATATGCTTATAATTTTTCATCATTCTTCTCTGCAAGATATAAATAAGTTTACATTCTATCAGTGTTGTATTCAGCTGTCATATCTCTCCCCTTGGGAAGAAAATCAAGTATTTACTTGATTTATATGGTTTTTAATATGACAACTAGGTGGTACAGTGGATACAGTACCAGACCTCGAGTCAGGAAGACCTGAGTTCCAATCTCGTCTCAAACACTTACTAGTTGTGTGACCCTGGACAAGTAACCCTATTTACCTCAGTTTCTTTATCTGTAAAATGAACTGGAGAAAGAAATGACAAATCACTCCAGTATTTTTACCACAAAAACACCAAACGGGGTCACAAAATGTCAGATGCCACTAAACAACTAAATAACAACAATGATTTTCAATGCTCTTTTCATCTCCTTAGTATGACAATTGATTTAACACAGTTAAATTTCTGAGAAAAAATATCTTAACTTGTTGGTTTCAATGTTCTCTCTAGAATCCATTCCCCATTTTTTAATATCAATGATTTCTTAACTAGGACAATTTCTAATTTAACTCAATATGGTTTTCTCATTTCTATTCTCAAGAACTTAGTTTTATATTCTTCTTCTTCTTAGGTGTAATGGAAATGCAAATTTAAAGATCTTCCCTGCCCCTAGGTTAAGTGCACCTGGAGCCTGTGGTAGGAAGCTTGTTTTTAAGGAAAGCCCACACCTTGATACTTTGTGTTTGGGCAGCGGGTCAAGAAGGTTGTTACATTTTCTGAGCCAGTAGAAGGCTTTATAAACCCTGATGGGAGGCTTTGCTTTGGGGCTCATTTTGAGAAGTGTTGTGTGATTTGACCAGATGGGACTCTGGGAAGCGGTTGAGAGTTCCCCCGACTTTGAAAACCCAGATGTTGATGCTTCCCTCTCTGGTAACTGTGATTTTGGTATTGATAATGGTTGGACCGTTTGGAAGCCTGTCTGTTTGATCTGTCTGTATACTCTGAAATTCAGGGTGCTGAACTTTTCCCCCTGAATTGGTAATATATGTTTGATTGATTAAAGTGAGCTTGTTAACCGATTTTGAGTTGCTTCCCTTTACAAAAGCAGATCTAAGAACCTGTGTTGGCAGCCACCCTGGGGATGATGGGGTGCTTGCCTGCTACATTAGGTTTCAGAAGTTTATGGTCTCACTGGACATAAGCAGCTAATTTAGGAATGACTCCCTACATCAGTAACAAAACATATCCTATTCATTAAATGCAAACTTTGATCTTATTTATATTTTATTTTGTATATAGTACATCTAATATCTTAAAATCCTTTGAAGGAAATAATAGTGATATATTGATGAAATATATCCATATAATTTACAAGTCTTTGACCCCTCTCATTCCATACTTCTAAGATATATTTTCCATCATATGCTTCACCACCTTAACACTATGCCTACCTTTACAACGAAGTCATCAAAATTGAATTTTCTATGAACTTCCTCTCCCTCTTAAATCCTGTAACAGACAGCATGTAAAACACTATTATTTTTATGATTATCAAATTCTAAATATTTTCATCAGTTCAACAATACAGAATAACCAAATTTCTCATGAAATAATGCTTCTCCAAACATAAGTTTGGATGCATAATAAATAAGCCTTGTCAACTCTTTCATTTACTCATTGAAGGAGAATTTGTCAACCATTATTCTATTTAACTGACACTTTATTTAGTCTTCTTTTATAGCAAAAATGCCAATATTGATATGGTTCAATTTCTTGAATATTACATTCATTCTTTGAATGAATACACTTACATACGTCAAAGAAACATTGGTATAAAACTTTGTGTAAGCCACTAGAAAATAGCTATCTAACCCCAACCCCTGCTAAGAATTACTTAGCATCCATTTTTCACAGAGCACAAAAAATTGGGATATAGAAAAGAAAAAGTGATATGTACCTATTAGATCATACTACCTTTTGCAAAGAGTGAAAGGAATATCCAGATAGAACCAAATAGAGTAACTAACTGATAAATAGCCGTGAATCCAATTTATGACTTCAAAGTAATTCTACTAAGTGTATGTAGTATTATCTGACCTACATAAGATTGTTTAAATACCAAAGTGGGCAAAGAGAATGTGGGACATCAAAATGTTTGACTATTCTTGTCTGGTTAGAACAGCCTTCTAGGAGCAGTTAAACAGTGTTCCAAAAGTCTTAGGGAGGTTTTCAGTCATAGTATTTAAGACTTTACTAAGATTTTGGGGCCACTCTATAAGCATGACATCATTTTACCAAATTACATGAAGACAGGACCCAATGGTCACCACTGAAGAAGATGTATATATGTCTTCTTGTACCCTTTCTGTATGAGTATAGGTATCATTCAATAAAGCATATCATTGAGAAAACAGTGTGAAACTGTGTCTATTTTCCTTTAAATCCCAAACCTAGCTAACAAAAGAGAAAGCCATGGGCATTGGTAATCAAATATAATCAAATTAACTTGAATTGACCAATATTTTTACATCAGAGAAACAGCAAATATGCATATATTCCAAGTAATTGGGGAGGTAAAAGGTTTGATCATCTGAGACTAAATAAGGCTAGTCTAGAAAGACTTTATATAATGAGAATCTTAAATAAAGCTTTGAAGCTGTAGAAGTGAGAAATGTGGAGAAATGACATGTGATGTCCTAGAGAGATGCAGGAGAAGGGGATGGTAAATAATTGTGCTGAACTAGATCAGGGAACAAATGAATAAACGAATGCAAAGTAGCTATTAAATGATTTCTATGTGACAATTTTAATGCATTTAGGGTAGTGATGGCCAGGGAAACGTGTTTCTTTCCAAAGGCAATGTTTTGAACAGGCTGACCAACCCAGTCTTGATAAATTAGATAATATTACAAACAGATCTTGATTCGATGACAATTCTCAGAAGAGTAATGAAAGAAAAAAGCCATGGGAAAACAAATACGAGTGCTTAAATCCATGATTGAGCTTTACTTTGGAAATCACAATAATGAGCTAAGAATAGACCTCAAATGATAATGGAGGTGACCAATTTGAGTAGGACACTTAGAGTTAAAACTGTTTAGGGTTAATTGGAGAAACATTCCTAAAGTTCTTCCAGATAAGAAACAAGCAATTATACCTAAGATTTCTATAAGAGTCTTAAAATTTTGGTTTTTCTTGATTTGACTTTTCTCAACTTTACTAGGATTGTATTAACAATATTAATTATATAAGATTGAGATTATAGAGATTTTTAATTTTTTAAAGTCATTCATTGAATGCTGATCTTTAAAACATCCCTGAATTTGTAAAATTTAAGATTTAATACTGATAAATCAATGTTCTAATTTCTGAATACTTTGAGTTATTTTTTGTAAAAGTAATAAATAACTTCTATCTTTAAAGGGACATTTGTATATACATAATGGAAAATTTTGTCAGTTATATTTTGTAGTCTATAGGAAATATACTTTTTGTATCAGTCTGTGAAATAAAATAAAACAAAACCATCATGAACATGTTTTTTATGATTTCTATAATATTAGAAAATACATTTAATAAGAAAACACTGTTACCGTGCAAATAAAATACCAAAACAGTATCATGATGCAGTGAGTAGATAGAGAGATCACTCTGGAGTTAAGAAAAACCTGTCTGGGATTGAGTTCTATTTCTGTATTTAATAGTTCTATAATCACAGACAAATGATTTAGCTTTTAAGTGCAGTAGGCACAATTCCAAGATTAAAAGTTAAAGCCCAATTGTGGATCTTCATAAGTGGAGGTGGTTTTAATACTGACCTACTCATAAAATCAGATTGGAATCACTCTCATCCCCCCAAAATAAGTAAATTTACCCCAAAATCTCTTTCTTTTTTTTTTGGAGGGCAACCGGGGTTAAGTAACTTACCCAAGGTCACACGGCTAGGTTTCTGTTTGTGTGTGCATTAAGTGTTTGAGGCCGGATCTGAACTCAGGTCCTTCTGACTCCAGGGCATCACTTAGCCGCCCTCCCTCCCCCAAATTTCTTAAAAGATTTGTTGCCATTATAATCAGTCAGTCAATAAAGATTTATTAAGTGCCTATTATGTGCTAGGTCCTGTGTTAAGCTTGGAAGATACAAAGAAAAAGGACAGTCCTTGCTTTCAAGGAGCCCATAGTCTAATAATGGTTGAAAAAATATGAAAAGAACTATATTCACAGAGTAAATTGGAGACAACATCCTAAATAAATTTGAAAGTTTACTATAAGGAAATATTTTAAAAATTTAAAAATGGAATTTAAAGATTAAAAAATGATAACGCAGTACACATTATTATTGTATATTTCAGTTCATCTATATATTTTATATGTTTGAACTAGTCAAATCGATTGTGACCAAAATTTTCTTTGAATAAATTTTGGTGCAATTTCTGTCATGTGGTAGTTAGTGTCTGCTTACTAAATGTATTTCCTTATAATATGGTAATCATGATAAATGTTTTCTTGTTTTATCTTGTTTAGCAGCCTATTGAAATAAGTTACGGAAAGAGACTATATACTACTTGGTACAGAAGCTAGGTGGTGCAGTGGCTAGCATGTTGTGCCTGAAGTCAGAAAGTCATCTTCCTGAGTTCAAATCTAGCCTCAGACGCTTTCTAACTGGGAGAACGTGGGCAAGTCATTTAACCCTGTTGCCTCAGTACTCATCTGACAAAGAAGAAAATGACAAACTGCTCCAGTATCTCTACCAAGAAAACCCCAAATGGAGTTGGACACAACTGAAAAATGAAACAACAATAACAGAAATACATTTCACATATATTTTAAGAACTGTTCATTCAGAAGAAAACATCAATTTTGCACTATTACTCCTATCTTCCAGTCTCTAGATTTCTATCCTTCAGTCTAGACTCCTCTTCTAGAGGTTGAAAGGCATTGATAGAAATTGTCTATGCATAGATATTGTCTAGGCATAGAAAATTGCAACCACCAGTAATGGCTAGTCTTACTGAATATTGGTGGGTGAAAAGGGATGTTAGGGTGAAAGTAGATACTAAGGAAAACTCAACAACTAAGATGTAATATCCATGAAGCAAGTTTAGATGTCAAACATTTATTTTGTCTCCCCAATTTAATCAGGTGACTTTTTGTCCTATGGACAAATCATTTTAAGTTCCTTGTCTCTTGGAGATTATAGCTTTTTCTATAGAACCCACTTCACCTTAGTAGCATCTTAATGATATTTGTCTCTGCATTGTCATGCTTCCATTGCCAAGTTGAGCAGACCATTCTTGGGAATATCGTTGATATTTTCCTGCAATTTACATGAGACTTATATATGTATATGATAAAGATCCCAAGTAGGACAGATACTCAGAAAACAACATAGAAAGAGGCATGGAATAATGGGAAATGCCCCCACAGACAGTCATGAAGAAATTGAGAGAATTTCACATTTCACCACCTGCCTACTTAAAGCTTTACACTCCCAATCCTCAAATTCTTCATTGCCAAAGAAAATATTTAGACCTTTTCTTTTTTGCTTTAATCGATGCAGGTTTTGGGGGGGAAAGGAAGGGGGAGGGCTTTGTATATGTATGTATTTTCTTTCTCTCTTTGCATATTTACAGAAAAAGGTAAGAAAGCATTTTATTTTGTCTCAACTGATTCTTTTGCCTTCAAGTCTCATTGTCTAAAAATCAGTCAGTCTCCTGAGGCTCGGTATTTTTTTTCTTAGTTCTATCCCCTAGAAACTCCCACCTAAAAGGGCCCACTGCCCATATCCAATAGCAGAACAAGGTTTAGAAAAACACAATGGCATTCATCATGAAAAGGGTAAATCTTTTCACTGAGAAATCACTGAGGAAGTTTAATCAAAGTGGAAATTGTCCATTATTAAAAACTAAACTAAAAAAAGTCAATTCCTCTGTTTATCTGGCCCCAAACCCCATCCCAAGCAAAATACAGATAGATAGATCAATAGATAGATGGAGATATCTGTTTATATTTTTTTGCTTCTATTATAACAGTTTAAAAAGAAATGCTGTGTCAGGGTTTTTGATGCATCCAGAGACTGAATGTAAACAACATGGTACAACTCTAGAAACTGCCATCATAAAATATTTTAAGAGGCAGAGTAGAGTAAAATAAAATAAAAATGTCTTTTTATGTGATATCTCAGAGTAATTCAGGATTTATGGTACCTTAACCTTTAGAATCCAAAATATTAAGCTATGTTTCTTAGAGATAATAACTTGGTTGTCCCTCACTTATGTGTCTTAGATAAAAGCCTACTGCCACAGAATCCATGAATGCTCAAATACCCTTGCGGGCCTTTAGTAGTAAATCTTATGGAATAGCTTATGGCCAATGTAATGGCCCACAGTAGCCTGCGAATATCATGAATTCTAATAATACTTACATCAGTAGAAACATGAAGTAATGTCTCCATTGTAATTAAATGATGTATTTAGAGCAGTGGACTAAATGGTCCCCTAGTGTGTTGGTGATATATTCTAATAGTCTTCTCTTTACAGCCCCACACGGTAATATTCATGCTTTATTCTGGAGGGCTTTGCTTCTTACTGAACATTTGAATTGCAACATTAAGTGGTAAAGTGGATTACAGCAGGACCTCCATGAATATGGATCCTGATCAAGAAACTAAGTGCTTAAAAAAATAAAATGTTACTATTTAAATAGAGTGATTACCAAAACAGTTTTATATGGAGGAATGTCAGGAGTCTTTTTCCCACCCTTTTCTTTCTATGCATGGGAGGCACAGAACATATTTGCTACAATTAAAAATTTAGCACAGTGAAACATTGGTGCTTAAATCACTGCGGTTCAGCTGCGCTTATTGAATTTAATTTGGGCTGTTTGAGGTACAAATTAGTTTTGATAATAATTACATTATTCCATTTTAAAAACATATTCATTCAAAAGATTGTATTCAACCACAGAGTTGAGATGCACAAAAAAGCTATCTTTTACTTGTAGGAGGGGAAATTATCCTTCTGTTGATTAGTTTAAAATGTTCCATTTTGTATTTCCATTTCTTATTTTCCTTTTAAATCAGTTGTTAACTTACTAGTTGGAGGCTTTAAGATCCTAGGGCAAACCTAAGGGCATTTCAAGCTATCTGATCATAGTCAGAACCATCAGAATAATAGAAAGTATATTAGTGTATTTAATAAGTCATTTAAGAAAAAAGAGGGGAGGGGTTTGCATATATGTCATTTACATGCTCTCAAAATTTAAAAAATATTGTATTTTATTAATTCAATTAGGCTAATTAAAATTAAATTTAGTTATTAGATATTATTTTTAATTATTTTAAAAAACTTTTTTTCACAAACAAGAAAGTTTTTTTTTTTCCTATCGCTGTGCTGTTCACAGCTTCTCATGGATATTTTTTAAGAATGCAGTTTTCTGTATGTGTAGAATTGTCTTTTCTTTTTAACAATGTTATCATCTGTCTGGGAGTTGGGGGTGTCTTCTTGTACTTAATATACTGTAGTTTTGCCAAAAGAAAATCTATAAAGTGGCAGGCACTTTATAAAACTTATAGATGTCTTGGTATTTGCTGGTGAGTTGGTTTAAATGAAAAGCTGATTTTCCATTAAGTCTGTAATTCCTAAAATTGCCTTCAATACTTTAATAATCAGAAACTGCTACCTAATTGGCAAACCATCAGTTTAAGTGACAAGATATTCTCACACTAAGGAGATTTATTCCATTAGGGATATAGTGAAAGTCCCTGGTTTTTTGCATATACCCTTTTTGCATAATTTTCCAAATGCAGCCCTTTTGATGTACAATTAAAGTTCTGCAAAAAAAAATTAAATAAATAAAAACCACCAAGTTGTCCATCTAGGGAGTGATGAGCTTCCTGCTTCAGGGAAAAATGAAATGAAATTCACAGAAACACTGGAGACACTGGCCAAATAAAGCACTCTTGCTAAATGAAGAGCACTTTATTTGACCGGTTTAGACATGGCTTTGGTTGGCAAGCTAATTCTTTGAGCACCACCCTTGAAAATCATGCTAATAAGGCTCTTCACTTCATCAAGTAGCATTGTGGACCTTTTCGTCTGCATCATTAAGGCCCCAAATTGCCCCATTAGTAAGGCCCCAAATTGCCCCTCAGGGTCAATATTTAATGCAGGTGAGCTTAGGTTAACTGTCCTTGGCACCTTCTGGACAACAAACAATATAGAGTACCCCATTCCAGGCAAAATCCCTCCCCCTTTCTCCACCAACATTCCCATTTTTTCTTTATAAAACACTAATTTTCATCTATTGGTATTATATTTTATATTCATTTTGAAATGCGGTTAGATTAGCTTCATGCTGTGGAATCAAGTTAAAAATGGCAACCAGCAATTCTAAGATTAGCTACTTTGGCACTGGCTCACTTTAATTTCTCCATCTGTAAAATGGGGATAATTATGCTTTCCTCCCAACCTACCTCCTGGGGATGATGTTACAATTAAGGAAAGATCGAAGAGCTCTGAGGAAATAACAACCATGCTATAAATACTTAAGAATTCCTCCAATAGATTTTTTTTACTTGAACATTTCCCCTTTTTAATGACATTCTTATTGTCTATTAGTACAAAATTCTGAAAATTTAATTATTCAAAAATGAAAACATATTGTATTCATATTGGTGAGAAATCAGGGTTTAGCAATATTATAGTATGTAATCTTGTCTTTTTACTTTCAGTACTCTATTCTTAAGAATAAATATAAAACAAATACAAAATTTTTCTTCCTCATTAAAATTTTGGGGGAGGGGACAAAGAAATAGCTCTAGCCTCTTACCATCCATTTTTGGCTTTATGAAAATTGGGTAGTCTTGGCTGTTAGTCATCTCCAGAGACTTTTCGTCTTTGGGATGGGTAGCAATTATCTCCCTGAGCATGCTTAGCAGAATCCACTAGTGATGTCAGGACATGAACCTTTCATTTGTAGCAACTGAAAGACAAGAGCTGGGGCTACGGTTTCCAGCAAGCACGTGAAACAGAAGCCTTGAGATTATATTCCACATCTAAGTAGAGATAACGTTTATGTCTCCCGTGTTAAGGTTAATTTCCATGCATTTAGGGCTCCTGAAATGCTCATCACCTCTGTGGCCAGTACCTGGAAAGTCAGTTTTGCTTCTGAATGGGGCCCCAATTAAGAAGCTCTTGCTGGTGTCCTTCCAGCAATATCTTGTGAGTTTGAACAATTTTAGTGAAATAAATGTAACAAGGAAAAATGAATTCTCTTTAGCCTCTATTCAGCCAAAATTAGCCTCCACGGATTCTGGCTCACAAAAGCTCCACAGGCCTTCTGGCTGTGCTCTGTGGCTGTGAAATAGAATCAAGATTCCATTAGGCATCCCATGCTCACTCCTTCTCCAGGGCAGACAATAAAAATGACAACAGGAGATTGTCCCTCAGCTAGTCTAACAAGGGGGTGGGTTCTTTTCTAAGTAGCTAGATTTCTATTTAGCTGAGGAACAAATTTAAAGGGGCCATGGGCCAAATTTTGTAAAATTCTTTGGCTCATACATGTTTCTAAGGTCATCTGAGAGGGGATTCCATTCCTACTGGCATGTAAGGGGAGCATTTTTTTTTTCTTCCAAAGTTGAACTTATCTGCCTAGACAAAAATCAAGAGGCCATGGATAATCCAGACAATTAACATCAAGCAGTAGGAAGAAATGGGGAACATGGGGGAAGTTATAGAAAAGTAAAAATAATTCCTATGTGAAATATTAACTAGAGTAATCCCTTTTTCCTTCACCAGGAAACTCTGGACTTATACTAATATTTACTCTCAAAGTCAGATAAATGTTTATCCATGAACAAGGATGTTCCCTCTCTTTTTTTTCCTAGTGACTCTTTGTATCAGAAGTTTAAATCATGAAATCTAAGAATTAGAAAAGACTTGAGAGTTCATCTAGCACAATCCATGGAGAAGTTACTGTTTCCTAAGGCAGTCCATTTCACTTGTGGATAGGTCTAATTGTTGTGAAGTTTCTCCTTTACATTATTCACAACCAACCCTTCTATAGTTTCATCCATTATTCTTACATCTGCCTTCTGGAGTCAAGAAAAAATAAGTTGAACCCCTTTCCCCCATGATCACCCTTTAGATTCTTGAGCCATTGTAATCTGCCTAAGTCTCATCATCTTTAGACTAAACATGCAGAACAAGTTCCTATAACTAGTTTTTGTATGGTACGGTTTCTACTTTCCTTACCATCACTGTTGCTCTCCTCTTGTTAATGTCCTTTATAAAATGTGATTGCTACAACTGAACACAATAATGTGGTCCCAAACAAGGAAGACTATAGCAGGATAATCACATCTCTCATTCTAGAATTTCATCTTCTGCTAATAGAATCTAAAACAACATTGGGGCGGGGTTTGCTCATCATACTGCTGACTATCTCATAATAGCTAGGATTGATATATTGCTACAAGACTGGCAAAGTGCTATACAAATATTTTTTTTCCATTTACCCTCACAATAACCCTTGGGGTAGATGCTATTATTATCCCCATTTTATAGATGAAGAAGAAGCAGACAGAGTTGCTTGTCCTATGTTGCACATCTTCTAAGTGTATAAGGCAAGGTTTGAGCTCAAATCTTTAAGATTCTAGCTCTAGCACTCTACCCACTGTTCTTTCTAGTTGCCCTAGATTTTATTAGCTGAACTGTTGCTGCCTAGCCACTTCTCCTTTATTCAGTACTTGTGGCTGATTTTTTTTAACCCAAATATAGTACTTTACATATGTTCCTATTAAATTTCATTTTATTATATACAGGTCAGTGTTTTAACCTGCTGAGATCATTTTGGATCTTTTATTTTACTAAGTACTATTATTACTATTCATAATGATAATAACAAGAATAACATATTCTATTATTATAATATATTAATATCTAATTAATATTAATATATTATATATAATAACAAGATAACATTGTATTTTAAAGATTAGTAAAGTGTTTTACATACATTTTCTAATTTGATATATAATTTGAGTAAGTAGTAATTATTATCCATTTTATTTTAAGCATTTTGATCTTATTAAACAATTTTCATATCTAGTGGATTTTCTCTGTTAAACAAGACATGTCACGTGTTTGTCTTTAAAAGGTCCTCCTTATAAATGCCATCTTTCTCTCAAAAATAGTCCTTAAATTTCTTCAATTTAAAACGTGGGAAGTTAACAGGGATTTTCTTCCCCTAAACAAGCACAAATGTTGATATACATTACATGGACTTTGACTGTATCTACATGAGTATGCTTTTTCTTTTTCTAATTTTCCTAATCAATACAGTTTTGTTTCCCTTTTGGTAAATGGTCTATAGTGAAATTTTATATTGCCTGTCAGAGTATCAATAAGTTTAAGTGTTCATCAACTATTCAAAGTAACTGTACTGCATTCATCTGGAGTTATAAATGCGTATTTCCTGGCCACTTTTTTTTCTTCAATAAAAAATCATTGGTGGGAAGTGATTGTATAACTCATACTGTCAATTGTAAGTAGTAGTGGTCAAAGTAAATCATAACTTTTTCATTATGAAGTTGCTAATATTTTATGATTATAGCATTCATTCACAAAATGCTTAATCAGAAATCATTTGTGTTCATTTACTGAACACAGGTAGACCAAAAGCCACTTAATCTACACATCATAAAATATTAAAATGGTCTTAAAAGAAAAGTGGGAACCAATGAGATTGTCTAAACCCTTTTCTCCAAAACAGCTCCTTAAATATTTGAAGAAAGCTATCATATTAGAAGGCAGCTAAATGGCTCAGTGGATAGAGCCCTGGGTCTGACGTCAGGAAGACCTGAGTTCATATCTAGCCTCAGATTTGGTTGATTGTTGTCCTTCCTTCTTAATGAGGATAAAATTGACATTACTATTCGAGAGTCAAGTTTCAGTGTGTCTAACTGCAGCTGATCAGACAAATAAGAGCTTAGAATGTTCTACCACAGGTCAGGCACAAATAATCCATATGCACATTAGGGGTAGATTCTCTAAATTCATGTATCCTGTGTTTCTTTTGAAATGTGCAACCCTGGGCAAGTAACTTAACCTGTTTGTTTTAATCTACTAGAGAAGAAAATAGCAAAACACTCTAGTATCTTTGCCAAGAAAACTCCATGGAGAGTATTATCTCCAGGGTCATAGATAGTCAGATATGACTAAACAACCACAATGACAAAATCATGCCTACTCTTTTCCAGGCTAAATGTCCCCAGATCTTTTGGTTAAATCTCATTTGATATGGTCTTGAGGTCCTTCGGAATCCTATACCCTTTTTACCAGACACTCTCTGATTTTTTAAGGTATAGGCAGGTCTTGTAGTAGCACTGCTAAGTCAAAGGGTAAGTACAGTTTAGTGACATTTTGGGCAAAGTTCTGAGTTCCTTTCCAAAAAGGGTGGATCAATTCACAGTTCTACTGAGGATACATAAATATATCTGTTTTCCTTTAGGCCCCCTGACATTTGTCATTTTTTTTTAATTTTTTTCACCTTTGTCAATCTGAAGGATAAGAGGCAGGATCTAAGAATTACTTTAATTAGCATTTCTTTAATTATTAATTATGTGGAACATTTTACTGTCAATAAGGTCATTAGCTTGAATTTCTTCCTTTCAAAATTTCTATTCATGCTTCTGGACCATTTATCAATTGGGGAATGGCAGTAAGTCTTACAAATTGGAATCACTACTATATATGTCCTAGATAAAAGACCTTTACCAGAGAAACTAAAAAGATTTTTCATTAATTATTTTCTTCCCTTCTAATGTACCTTCATTTGGTTTGTTTAAACATTAAATATTTTTTTTAACTTTCCATAATCAAAATCGCCAATTATGTATTCTGTGATTATATCCCTTGTTTCATCATGAACTCTTTCTGCATACATAGATGTGAAAGATTTTTCTTCTGATTCCTCTAAGTTGCTTACATCTCCTTTCATAGCTAAAGAATACATTCATTTGGTGTCTATCTTGATAGAGTTACAAGGTATCATTTTATACCTAATTTCTATCAAAATTTTCCAGCTTCCTCAGAAATTTTTTGTCAAAAAGTGGGTCCTTACCCCAATAACTGAAGTCTTTGGGTTCAATGAATACATTTACAGAGGACAATGTACAAAGATATTATACCAAGTCCTAGAATATAACATAGACTCCTCAATGAAATTCATATTAATTCAAAATCAATGGATCTAAGCCATTCACACTGGGGGAAAAACAAAGTAGATGAAAATGCATGTTACCCAGAGTATGACAAATAACTCTAGTGGTAATCCATTAAATGAATCAATATATGTGTTTTGGAGGTGACAATTGATTCTTACAGGCTGTGCCAGCTGAGAACAATGTCTGTCAGGTTGTACCAGGTCAGAAAGGTTTTAGGTATCATCCCAGAAACAAACTATGTGAGTGTTCAGAAGACCAGACAGAATATGAGGAACTTCCTCACCCATAGTCTCGCCATTTGGAAATAAAATCTGTAACTAAGGCAATCCATTAAACAACAAAAACAAAATAGTAGAAATGATTCCTTTGCTTATGTAGCCTCTTTCTGTCTCTAAAGTGATGTAGTTGGTTGGTTGTTCTCCTTTGTTCTTGAAGAGGACCAAAATGACATCACTATGTTGGAGTCAAGGTACAGCATGTCCTGCTGTGGTCGATCAGACCAGTAATAGTTTGGAAGGCTCTACCACAGGTCAAGCACAAACAGGCCATAGAAACATTTGGAGTGGAGATGGCTCTAAATTTGCACATCTCTTCTTTCTTGGGAGCTACTATAATTATGCTTTGCTCTTGGAGCACAGCACTTTCTTTAATGTGGGTACACCATCCTGGTTGGTCCTTTGCCAGTGTCTCCTATGTCACACAATCTATTTCATGGTTCTTTAGAGAGACCTTGAGAGTACTCTTGTATCGCTTCTGTCCTTCATTTAAGCATTTGTCTTGTGTGAGTTCTCCATAATATGGTCTTTTAGGTAAATGTACTTTTGGCATTCAAACAATGTTGCCAGCCTATTGGAGTTGTACTCTCTACAGTAGAGTTTTAATGTTCAGCAGTTCAGTTCAAGGACCTCAGTGTTCAGGACCTTATCTTGCCAGGTGATCTTCAGAATCTTCCTAAGATAATTAAAATGGAAGCAGTTCAGTTTCCTAGAATGGTGCTGACATACTATCCAAGTTTCCCTGGCATACAACAATGAAGTCAGCATAATGACTCTTTAGTTTGGTAGTCAGTCTGATGCCTCTTCTTTTCCACACACTTTCTTTCAGAGACTCCCAAACACTGAGCTAGTTCTGGCAATGGGTGAATTAATCTTATCTTCTATGTGTTCATCCCTGGAAACTATACTGCCACAGTAAGTGAACTTATCCATAGCATTCAATATTTCTCCATTTGCCATAGCTAATGATTTCATGTATGGAGGGTGCAGTGCTGGTGGCTGGAGAACCTGCTTTCTTGTTGTGATTGTTAGGTCAAAAGTAGCATAAACTGCAAGGAATTGATCCATACTTTGTTGCATCTCAGTCTCAGAGGCTGCATTGAGAGCACAATCACCTGAGAACAAAAATCATACACTAACTGTCTTTCCATTTTAGTCTTGACTTGTAACCTTTCCAAGTTAAATAACCTACCATCTGTGCAGTATCTGACCTGGTTGCTGTTTTTGTCCTTGTTGAAGTCATATAACAAAAATGCTAAAAACATTATGCTAAAAAGCATGGAAGCAAGCACACAGTCCTGCTTTACTCTACTGATGACTGGGAAAGTGCAAGAACATTGTTCATTTTCTAGAACCTAGGCAACCTATGCAACCTCTGAGCACTCAAACTTTGGCCACATTTTCCACAAGCCTTCACGACTGACAATATCAAAGTTCTTGGTCAGTTTGATGAATGTAATGTATGAACCTCTATTCTTTTCCTGGCATTTCTCCTGGGTTTGTCAGGCAGAAAACATCATATTAACTGTTCCTAGACCCTTTTTGAAGCCACACTGGCTCTCAGATAGAGCACAATCTTCCAGTGAAGGACTAGCCTATTGAGGAGGACTCTGGCAAAAAAATCTTGCCAGCAATAACTAAGAGAGATATCACCTCCTCCATAACTGTCACAAGACAAATTGTTTCCTTTTCTGGAGGTGGATAATAGAGGCACACTTGAATTCCTAGGGGATAACCTCTTCTTGACACATAACCCAGGAGATTTTAGTCAGCTTTTGTATAAGAAGTGGACTCCCTGACTTGTAAATGTCACCTGGAATAGAAGCAGCACCAGGTATGTTGCCACACAAGAACAGCCAAATGGCATTTAAAACCTCTTCTTTAGTTAGAAATTCAGCCAGACAGGGATTGGCTTTAACCTGAAGTATATGGTCAATGTCTTCAGCATTGATTGATAGTGATTTGTTAACAACACTCTGGAAGTGTTCAGCCCATGCCTCCAGGATCATGTCCTTATCACTAATCAATGTGGGCCCATTACCACTGAGAAGTCGAGATGTGCCATAGGCCTTTGACTCATAAATAGCATTCAGGGCAACATTAAAATACTTTGGATTGTTTCTATCAGCATAAAACTGAATTTCATCTGCATTCTTACTGAGTCAAGAATCTGGCATCTCTCTAGACTTTGCTTGCACTTTACTTTTGATGGAGTTAAACACTGACTTCTTAGAGATGAATAAACTGTCCTGCTGGCAAACCCTGTGGAATTCCCATTTTTTCACTTAGCAGTTTCTGAATTTCCCCATCATTTTTGTCAAACCAACCTTGATGTTGGCAAGTGTTCTGGCCTAGATTAGTGAGTGCAGTACTGTACACCAAATCTGAAAGCTGCCCACTCCTTTTCTGCTTCACTGTTGCCAACTGTGTGTTGGCTCAGTTCTCCCCCCATGTTAGCAACAAATCGTTCCCACTTAAAGAAGTACTCCAAATTGTTGACACTAAGCTTTCTGGTAGTCATCTTGCCTTATGGTCACTGCTTTTGTCGAATGAAAAAATTTAGCTTGGAGAGGATAAGTCTATGATCAGTCCAGCACTCTGCACCATACATTGTCTTTGTCACTCTAACATCTTATATGTCTCTTCTTAAAATGACATAATTTATTAAACGACAATGCTGCCAGGATACATTCATGAAGTTTTGTTGCATTTAGGTAAATGGAAGACAATGTTGGTGATAACAAAGCCATAAGATTGAAAAAATCTTTGGTAGTAAGTGTCCATTGTTGTTGTTGTTTCTAACTCCATTCCTCCCAATGATTTACTGCCATGTATAGTCTAAGTATACTCTTGCATTAAAGTCCCCAGAATTATAAGCTTATCCTTTTCCAGTACATTGATAATTAGGGTCTCCAGGTCTTCATAAATTTTTTTCTTTGACCTCATCAGGATTTATCATGGCGGGAGTTCATGCACCAATTATAGTGATGTGGCACTTTCCTACAAGTGGTAATCATATTGTCGTGAATCTGTCATTCTCTCCTTTTGGTAAGTATATAAACTTCTTGACTAGATTATTTTTATTGCAATACCTATAATACCTTCATGGTGTTCCCTTTCACTATGGCTACTCCAGAAAAAAAAAGGAAAAAAAAATGTGTACCTAGCTCCAGCTTTGATAAATTGGCCTTCCTTTGCCAGCCACTTTTCACTTGCAGCTGCCATTTGGATACAATACCTGCTGAGTTTTCTCACAACAAGAGCTGTTCATCTTTCAGGTCTACTGGATTTTATGTTTTCCCTAAGTGTGCACACATTCCCTGTACTGATGGTGAGTGGAATCATCTTTGCAAGGTTTTATTCTTTTTTGTGTGTTTTGACTTCAGGGTGGGATCCCCAACTCTCACAGTAATTAATCCAAGGTTGGGTGAAGTAGACAATTTTTAGGGCATTGTTTCTAGCCCTTACCTCATACCAGAAGATGAGCAGTATAGTCCTTCCAAAAGGCTGCTCAGACACCCAAGGTACTGCCAAATCCCAGTGTTGTGTCAGTTCAGTAAGAAGACAACCCTATGACCTGAGCCAACTGTGTGCAAGGCTGTCAGTACACAGTGACCAGTGTTATCTGCTGCTTCATCACTTACCTGTCACCACAGGACTTTAAAGTAAGCAAAATGGCAAAATGAGTGATTTCTTTAGATTCACACATTAATTAGATTTAAGTGAGGCAGAGTTGCCCAATGTCATCAGCCTCACTCTCTCTTCCAGAGTCATAAAAGTCCAGGGGCAAGATAAGAGTCAAGAGGACTGGCAATGGCCCAGGATGCAGTGGATAGCCTTGGCATCTTCAAAGTCTAACCAAACTCTATGCTTAATAGTGCCTGTTTCGGCGGCATTCATGGCTGAGGGAACAAATTGTTTCCACTCATTCTACCAGGGGAAGTTTTTACCTGCTTGGGCTAGACACCCCACTAATTCATTGAAGAGACCTCTCAGATATCCTTAACATAGTTTGGTCTATCTGCTAAAATGGTTTACCTGGATGTGGTCACTGTACATGCTGGAGCTCCTTGGAGCCACCGGTGAGAATTGGGTGAATCAGGTAGAAAATAATCCTGAAAAGGGTTCATTAGCCTCATACCAGAGGTACTAGTCTTCTCTGAACACGCCTTATACCTCAAAATGATGGTGGTAGAGTAGATGGAAAAGAAATCAGAGGGTGGTGTTTGTGTGTGTGTGTGTGTGTATATACATACATATGCATTGTTTACATTATATATATAAACATTGTTTTGAAACCATCTATAGTAAATTTAAATATATAAAAAGTTATATGCATAAATAAAATATATATAAAATTTTAAATATATATGTATATATGTATGCATGTATGCATACAATTTATGTACTTCTGGTATTAAATTATGGTTAAAGTGAAATGAAGATGCTATGATATGAATATGATTCAAATATACATTCAATCTCCAAACAATTAAAGTTGAGTGGAGCATCAACAAATCGCCCCTTCACTCCCCAATATTTGGAAAGAGTCATGTATTATTTTTTCCAGCCGACTCTTACCTTCTAGAATTTCTTTCCTTCTTCCAGCATTTTCTTACTTTTCTACTCCATACAGTCTGCTTCTAACCCTGAAGCTTGACTAAAATCAATATATCCTGTTTTTGCCACAAAAATCTTTTGAATAAATATATATATATATACTCTCCCATTCCCATTCGACTTTCTCTTTAAAATAGTTAAGCAAAATTATTTAAAACAGCAATTAGAACTAATAGCTCTAAGGTACTGTTCTCCTCCTAAACTTTACCATTTATGCCCCTTCTCAAGTTTAATGGATTTCTTTTATGTTTATACAAACACTATAATCACCCAACGTATACCAAATCCCACAGAACTCTAGATTGAAACAACAATAATAACAAAAACCTATTAGGCAAAATTAACTAACACATTTACTGCATATGACAACATATATAACATTCTGCAAACATAGTTTCTTACTTTTTTATAAGAATGAGATTGATCATTATAATGGCCACCTTTTTGTTTCCATTATTGGAATCATTGCTTGAATTCTTCTTCCGGTTTTTATTTCACTCCATATTAGTTCATGCAATTTTTCCATGTTTCTCTGAATTCTTTATATTCTTAATGCCATATTGCATAATTTGGATCAATTACAGCCATATACTAGAATTAGTTCTACCACTCATCAATTATGGACACATAATTTATCTCTATATTTCTCTTAATACAATAAAGCTTCTCTGAATAATTTATAGTTTGAGGTATGCTAACACAAATCCACTTTCATTCCACTTTTTCAACATTTCCCCTGGAACTCTTGAGCATTTGTTCTTCTATACGGATTTTATTATTTTGTCTAGTTTAAAGGGTATCACCAAAAATGTCCAAACAGAAAAAAAATGATGGCATAGTCACTGAAACTGAGAGATAGATTATGGAAAGTTCATGTATTCTACTGGTATTTGCATAATTTTAAGAGAAGAAGGCCTCAAACATTTTGGGTGGGCCCCCTGTGCTGGATAGTTTGAATTAGTTTGTCTGTAAATTAATTTAGGAATTCATGTCACATTTTTATATTGGGATTGTATAAATATGAATATTTAATATTTGTTGTTATTTTTCCTTTACTTCAGTAAGAATGGTTTTGCAGTTTTGTTTATATAATTATAATATATGTTTTAATAGGTTAGCTCAAATATTCATGCATTTAATACTTATTTGAATGTAGTTTCTCTTTTTGTTTTTTCTCCTAATTTTTATTACTAATATGCCAAAGTTCTAATGATTTTTTTTTAATTATTTGTATCTTGGTACTTTGTGAAAGCTATTTTAACAAATTAATCTCTTTATTGATTCTTTAGAGTTTCCTAAGTAAACCATGATAGCATTTGCAAAGAGTTATTTTACATCTTTTGTGTAATATTTATTCTCTCAATATATTTCTCTTTTCTGATTGCTTTTAATAGCATTTCTATAAATGTGTAAAATAATTATGGAGAGGACGAGCCATTTTTTTTTCAACCTTGAACTTATTGGGATTTTTATTGTTGTTTTTCTGTTAAAATAATGTCCAGCTGTAGTTAAATGCTTTTGAACATATTAAAGAACCATTACACACACATACACACATATATACACATATATATTCATATAATATATATAATTCTGAATTTTCTTAATATGAATGTATTTTTCAAGAAATATATCTAGTGAAATAATTATGTGTATTTTGTTATTTGTATGATTGCTTCTGTTACTTATTTTCCTAGTATTGGAGTAACCTTGAATATTTGGTGCATATTCAACTAGTCTAGGAAGGGGAAAATGAATATATTATAATTTTATTACCAAAATTTCATTTACAAATTTTACATCAACATTTAGTAGTGATACTTTGCTTATACTTTTCTTTCTATGATCTCTAAGGGGCATGGTTTTCAAGACTATATTTGTGTCATAGAAGAAGTTTCATAAAGAACCCTCTATATGAGAACATTTTATTTTATTTAGGTATAATTCAGAACCACTTGTATAGTATAAGGATTTATTGATGTTTATAAGTTTGATAGAATTTGGTCACAAAATTATCCAAAGTAAGACTAACTTTTTGTTAGATTGTTTTACTTTTTAGTATTTCATCTATGGTATACTAAATTTACCTTCCTGAGATCATAATTATTCATCCATTTCTTTTAAGTTCTTGGTTTTATTGGCATATCATTAAGTATAAAATTAAAAAAAATTTAAATTCCTCTTATTTTTGCAAATTAACTATGTTAATATTTGTCAAATGATTTTGTTTCTCTTTTTAAAAAATGAAATGAATTGTTTATCTACTTTTTACTAATTTAAAATTTTGTGTTTTGCTTGATAATGCAATAAAACATTTAATTTCACTTTCATTTATTTCTCCTTTGATTTTTAAAATTATTTCTTATATTATATCAGGGAATGTTTACTCATGAATTATCAGCTTTCTTTTTGATGTTCAAATTATTAAACCTTTATCACTTTTGTTAATGTTTTCAGGAAAGGAACTGTTTTTGAAAGAAAGATTTACTTTCTTTCAAAATGTGATATGTGTATGTATTTCAAAAATGTGATATGTGTATGTATTAGTGGTGGAGTTGGGTTGGTCAACCACACTTATTTGCCCCTCTAACCTTATTATTTACTCATTAGGCTAGATGAGTTTTCAGCTTTTCAAGATACTCCCTCTTCTGTTTAGTGTAATTCCATCAAAAGATCCATTTTTAAAAGCTGCAAGCCCCCAAGTAGAGATAGAACTGGTAAAACATCTTAGCTTTAGATCTATTTCTCTCCCTTTTGGGGGAGGGGTACTTAGTTGCCTCTTTATTTCCAGTAAGTAAATGCAGACTAGCAAAAGCCTGTTTAACATAGACTATGAATACAAAGCACATATTTAAAACAAAGAAAGGTCCACAAAATTTCCCATGCCCAGAATTTCCACAAGGGAGACAAAATAAAGAAAGAGGATATGAGATTATGGCTTTGGGGCTTAATGTTCTAGAGCATCTTAAACAAGAGAGCATCTGTCCCAAGAGAGCATTTATTCTTACCTATCAGTTCATTAGCTCTCACTTCTGAACTGTTGGCTCTGATCCTTTTAAAGTTGTATCTTTCCATGTTTCCTGTTTCCCAACTCCCTACAGCTTCTCAAGGCATCCTTTTTTCTTTAGTTCTATGCTCTTCTCCACATGCAATCTGAAGTTGGTGTCTTTTTTTGAATCTCTCCTGGAATAACTCCACTGACTTTTCTAGGTTATCTTGAGGGGCGACTTATCAGTGTTGCTACTCTAGCAATTGCCTTCCTGATTCACTCAAGGGACTTATTCAAACCTCATAAAGGGATCACTTGGCCTTGCCACAATTTTATAGTTAGTTTAACACCTCGTTATCGAATCTCTTTTGTGTTATTGGGTCTCTGAAAGACCAACTTCCTCACTTATATCTATTATTTTCTTTAATGTAATTAAACACTCTCTACCACAGTAAATAACATTGAGGGGGGGAAGGTCCCACGTTAATGGGAAAACTTCATGGGTCTTGTAATTTTGAGCAGTGCTTTTATACATCTACTGGAGGCAGAACATGGGTAAGGTATTTCTGCTCACTAAACAAAGTTCTGTTCTAAGCAGAAAGAGAGAGGGAGAGATTTAGAGAAACAAAATGATATAATATAGCTTCAATTGTCATAACAAGTAAAATATTATTTTTGCATAGTTTATAGATAAAAAAGTTTTCAAAATCAGACAAGTTTGGGGAATAGAAATTCTGAAACAAAATACTGGATTTGTTAAAAGAGATGAATGAAAACTATGATAATTTTTGAGCAGAGGAATGATCAAACTTTAGAAAAAGTCCATTTTTACATCTGTATGTAGAATAGATTGACTATAAGACTGGCAGCATGAGGTCAACTGGAATGACAGAATAGAGTGTTGACTACATCGAGGGCATGCCTCCAACTGGCTTAGGTTGGTGACTGGCAAGAGAAAAAAGTATGCCAGATTTTCCTCTCAGGCCTTTTCTTTAATGCTCCTCAAATAATGGAACCTGGATATTACCACATCCAGGAACATAAAGTAACTGATTGGCAGAACAGGAAGGCAATAGCTATTAATAATTCTGATGGGATCACCAGCTTCTGGTGCTTCTAGCTTAAGAAGCTAGCTGTATCAAGCCTATCTCTATCTAATACTACCTCCAGTTTCTGCTCTATTTTATGAGCTTGCTGTATCTCAGATGAGAAAGCAAGAAGGCCAGTCAAGAGAGCAATTTATAGAAAAGCTCTGAAGTTTGGGGAAGTCTAGTTACCTGGATGCTATCCCTCACTACCTATGTTTGTATCCCTCTATATTTGGTATGCCCTAGGGATTTTCTTGAATAGAATACATATAAGCTGATGAAGATCTTAAGGCACAGAATATGCCAAAGGGCTTATCCAGTAATGTTGCTGTGTATTGAGGTCAGAAATGCCTCCTTGATAGCAGCCTCTGAGGACTTCTATTTTATTGGCTATGCCTATGCCAGAGACCAAAGGACTTTTCAACTATGAAGGAATAGTGTCCTGTGAAATGTAAATAAGAAAGAAGAATACCAGAAGGAAAAACAGCACAAAAAAAAATTCACCAAATAAAACAGAGAATATTATTTGAAACCCAAAATTGAGTATAGAGATTCCAAAACACTATCTTCAATTCATGTTCTAAAATAAAACAAATCAAATAACATATCAAAACAGATTGTTAAATGTATCTCCCTGGTAGAAGATGCAATGAAAAGTGGATACCTCAAACAATCACTTCCTCTAACTTGAAAATTTCTTGGGTTAGACAGGTTAAAAGATTCATGAGTGGCTATAGAAATAAGGCACATGACAGAGCACCTGTCACAATTGAGGAAATACCCACAAAGCTTCTTTCTTTACAGATCCCCTTTTCTGAATACATTCTGTTTTTCCCTAAATGTCTTTTTTAGTCAAGAAAGGTAAGGTGGGCCAGCTTCCATTTTGAAGGTTAAATGTTTTCACAGTCTTCCATTGAGTATGTAAAGTGGTTGGTTAGATGGAGAACATGGGGTTTTCTAAGATAATCATGTTAATTTTTCTTCTTCTGGCATTAATGAAAATTATTTGCCTTTTTGAAATATAGAAGTACAATTAAAAGCCTCAAAATTTTAATCACAGAAACTTTCCATTCCTCCATTTGATCAGGTCTAATTATATTCTTTTATGCAAAGGGAACTTAAAAATTGCTTTTAAGAAGGAGAAATCAGATAGGAGGATACAGTAAAAAAGTGTCAATTTTAACTCAGGATACTCTAAACTCAAGATCCATTTCCAGTTAAAATATGATCATTTCACTCATTTGTGAAATGGCTGATGGAATTTTTCAAACATTCTTTACAACTGTAAATAATTTGTATTCATGTCTATAAATGAAACAAAAGTGATAATAACAAATAATAACAGTCAACAATTATAGGATGCTTTAGGATTTAAAAGGTATTTAAGCACAATATCTTATTTGCTCCTCATAGCAACCCTACAAGAGAGGCACTATTGCTATCCCCATTTTAGAGATGAGAAAACTGAAGCTTTAGAGATAGCTTAAGTGATTTGCCTAGGGTCACACAGCTTGTAATTATGCCAGGTGATATTGAGTAATTTCCTAAACTACAAGTATTGCAGGTAGGTAGTTTAATTCTAATGAAGTAAAGTAAAACTTTAAGAAAGTCTCTATCAACTGGTTTCAGGAAAGGAAGCAACTTAAAATTTCCCTATGTAAAAACCTATTCTAGATTTTTGGTCATAATGTTAGCTAGCCATTCAACCCAACAAATCTTTGTCAAATGTCAACTGTGTGTAAAACACTGGTTCAGGGTAGAGACAGAAAGTGTAAATAAGATGCTTGCCCTCATAGAACTTACTTGCAAATAGGTGACATGAGAAAGACACAAATAAGCATAATTCATGACAAATACATTAGAAAGGTGCAAACACAATGGTCTGTGTGGGGGAAGTTTACTAACAACTAGACAAATTATCTAGAAAAATAAGGATTATTTGAGAAATGTGAAGATACAAGGATAGAACCATGGCAATTTAAGGTAGGATTTTTTTTTCTTTTTCTTTTTTCTTTTCAGTCCTTTAGAAGCTCTGAAGATTTCAAGTCCTAGAAGACTGACTATATTGACTACTACACTACCAATGGGGTGGGTGGGAATGGGAGACAGAGAGAGAGAGAGAGAGAGAGAGAGAGAGAGAGAGAGAGAGAGAGAGAGAGAGAGAGAGAGAGAGAGAGACCATGACTCTATGTAGAAGACAGAATCTTTCCAGAATGACTAAACTATTTTAAACTAGAAAAAATATGAATCCTTCAATTATGAAATGATTAGACACATACTTGTACATGGATGGAATATTATTATGACTTAATAAATATGAAGATTACAGAGAAGTATAGGAAGAACTGTATGAATTAATGCTTAGTGAAATTAGTAGGTGAAGGAAAATTATAGAAAATGACTACAGCAAAGTAAATGAAATTAATACCAAAACAAAGCTACACTGTGTGTCATATTAAAAAATTAATTATTAACAGAGCTGAGGAAATATACCTTTCTTCCCTCTGTGGAGAAGTGAGGGACTATAGTTATAGAGTGGTGCATATGTCATTAGTCATACTTGCTACATCAATTGGTATTGCTTTTCCTTTGTAAAAAGGGAAGGGTCAATGAATGAGCACATCCAGAAATGACTATGATGTAAAAAAAATAAAAGAGGCATCAAGTGCTATTTTTAAAAATTCTTCAAATAATTTATCAGAATTGCCGTATAATTTTCCTACTGTGCAAGGGAATACACTCAACAAGTAATCTTTGAGCATTGATTGAGCCTCTGTTGGGTAAAGAAACTTGTGGCATATACTTTTAAGAGATACACAAAGAAATAGAAAATTCACTCTGAGTCTGAAGGCCTTAGCAAACTATATTGATTATTCTACTCTATTATGTTTCCTATTCCATCTGGGACCTTGAGCAAGGCATTTATCCTCCTTGGACTTCAGTTTCTTCATCTGTTACAAGAAAGAATTAGACAAGGTGGCCTTTGAGGTCCCTTCTAGTTCTCAAACTATGATCCTAAGATTCTACATAGTTCTACAGTATTAAGGTACACATGAATGTGTAAAGGTATTAAAAATGTCTTTAATCATCTCAACTTTGAAATAACGTGTTCCTGTACTTAGGAGAGGCTATAGTTTTCTCTCTACTTTGATAGGTCTGTGATTTCATCAATATGAGCGTGTCTTCCAAAGGTACAAATCATAATCCATCTGTGAGGTATGAAGTCACATCCCATACTACTCTTGTCCATGTGCTCCTGTAAATTCTCCACAGGAGATGCACTCAATATGCTAGGGGCCTTCTTCCACACCTCTTGACATTGTGTGGAGAATAGTGGTGCATATGGGCTATCATTTCCTATCAATTCTTTGCTCTCTCCATGTGGTTGGCCTACTTTGTTGCTGGGCATACATTTCTCAGATGGCATCTTTTATGCCACTTCTTTTGAAGTTGCTAATGTGTTGCAGCCTACTTATACCTAGCATATACCTTTCCACTGCCTTTTGGGAAGATTGACAGGAGTATATGGTATGGATATATGCTTTGTACTTGGTACATTTATTGTACCTGTGATACTTTTAAAATTCTTTTTAAAAATGTATTGTTCAAAGCTAATTTGTTTCTATCCATTAAATGTGATGTTTCTTCCTTTTGAAGGGTATGATGATGGTGAATGGGGAATAGGACGTATTATGAATCATGTTCCCCCTACAGCAAGGGTTCTTATGCTATAGTTCACAGATGGACGTAAGGGGATCTATGAGGCTGAATGGGAAAAAGACATCTTTAGTTTCACTAACCTCTAACTGAAATTTAGCATTTTATTCAATTATGACATTTTTAAAGCCTATCATTTTGGGTATCGGTTCTTAGGTTTCACCAGCCCATGGGGATATCTAAGTCCATTACATAAAAAGTTAAGAACTGCTCTAGAAGACAAATTAGGTCCAGAAAGAAATAAAATTCAAACACACCCATTTGTTAAAATGCACACAAAAAAAACCTTGCTAATAAGCTTTAAAAGAAGAAAACGTTGAAGTATTAGATTACAATGAAGTTTGAGGATTATGTATTACCCAGGTGTATGTTGTCCACAGTAAGCCATATGGGAAATTGAGTTTGATTATGCAAATTTGTGAGTTTTGTGCTGTTTCCCCCCCTTTTTTGCAACATTCTTTTTGGATTATTTGGACTATGTTGACACTCAATTTTCTATGGTTCTTATTCTGTATGTGTATTTTTTGCACCACTCAGGCTGGTTTGGAAAAAAAAATAAGTATTCCCTTGGTAGCTCTAGAAGCAGACAAGTATTACTTGAAGGGGAAAAGGAGATTTCTATTAGGTTTGAGAGTCACAAGTGAGCAGAAGAAATTTGAGAAGCATAAAATACTCCATAGACTGTAAATCCAAAACCAAAACATGACTAACAAGGTTTTGACAAAATAAAAATCCCACTGGTTTTTCTGATCTCTTTTTATAAGTACTGTTTCCAGTGAATTATTCTTCCTTGCAGTATGTGGAATAGCTTTGGTATTTCATTGCAATTTTGTTGAAAAAGAGATCTGCAGATCAGGTAACTGAAGTAAAATAAAACAGTTATAGATGAGCTAAATAGTATGAGATAACCTGAGAAAATCTGTGGTGGTGGACATGCATTACTGGCAGTTTAAAAAAAAGAAAGAAAGAAGACTTCCATATTCCCAATAATATTATCTTTTCTTATCCTATCTTAACTGAGCTAATTTCTATCATTCTTCCATTTCTGAGCTTGGGAATAAAGGTCACACATTCATAAATATCCTGATGGGGAAAAGGAAGGAAAAAGGATTCTTAGAGGTGGAGGGGAAAGGAATGAAGAATGGAAGGAGGGGGAGGGAAGAAAAGGGAAGGGAATAAACATTTCTATAGTGTCTAGCACTAGAAATATCATCTTGTTTGTTTCTCACCACAACCCTCTGAGGTTTGTGCTGTTATTATCTCATTTTACAATTGAGGAAGCTGAGGTAGACAGAAGTTTAAGTGACTTAACCAAGGTCACATGACTAGTAAGTATCTGGCCATGAATTTGAAATCAAATCTTCCTGACTCCTGTTTCAGTGCTCTATTTACTGTGACCTGAGCTGTACTAGGATAGAGGGATGAATGGAAGACAAATTTTAGACAAATGAACAGAAGAAATGGATTGTATGAGTAGATGAAAATGCAGACATAAATTCAGGAGTCTGACAAAGAAAACATTTTATTAATTATTTAGGTAATTTGCTTCATAGTAGGATATAGATTATCCAGAGCCTTCAACTGGAGTATAGTATGTATAGTTCAAAATTTTGGGTAATCCTATCAGTTCATGATTACATTTTTAAAATTATATGCTCTAGTGAATCTTCACACCATTCCTTTCTTCCTTTAAGGTTATCAGAACAGCAAAAATCAATGCCAGGCCCTCCATCTTATTTGACTCACTCTATGACTTCTACTGACATGATGGTTCTTAAGAGATCTTTGTATTGTACTCCCATCTTTCCCATTAGAATGAAAACACTTGGTAGCTAAAAAAATCTTTTCCAGATGTTCATTTGTATACACCTTTTAACATTTCTCTTTATTCCCAAATTTATATTTAAATATTTTTATTAAACTCTGATCTTTTAATAAGGAATGCTTGGAAGTTTTCTATTTCATCAAAGATCATCTTTCTCCCTGTGGGATTATAATTAGCTTTGTTTAGTAAGAAACTTTTGTTTTATAAGTCTATGTATTTTGCCTTTTGAAATATTGAGTTCCATGTTTTTTATTCCTTTAATAGGAGTAACTGCTAAATCTCCTATGATCCTGGGTGTGGTTTCTTTCTTTCTGACACCTTGAAGTATTTTTTCCTTTGACCTGGAAGCACTAGATTTTGGCTATAAGGTTCCTAGGAATCTTCATTTTGAGGTTTCTTTCAGGAGGTGACCAGTAGAGTCTTTGTATTTTTACTTAACCCTCTGTTCTAAGAGATCTGGGTAGGTTTATTTCATTATTTCTTAGGATATGATGTATAGATTCTTTATTTGATCATGACTTTCATGTAGTCCAATGATTGTTAAATATTCTCTCCTTGATATGTTTTCCAGTTCAGTTGTTTTTCATGAGATATCTTACATTTCTTCTTTTTTCCCAATTTTTTTACTTTTAAAAATATTTCTTCTTATCTTACTGAGTCTTTGGCTTCTGTTTGCTCCATTCTAATTTTCAGTGCATCTATGGCTTGAATAAGGTTTTGTCATGTGCCATCCTAGTAATTTTTATTCCAAATCTCTTCCATAGCTCTTATTTTTATACCAACTTTGCTACTTTGGTACTCTCATTTCATCTCTAACATCACTTTTTAAACTATTTGTTTTAACCATTGAATTATGTCTTCTAGCAGTTCTAGTTGATCTTGTAGGGAAGCTATGTTTTGGGTGTTATTTTTTTCCTTTTTAAGGCTTTGCTCATAGGTATTTTGTAATCACTTTCTTCTGATTTTGTGTCTTTGGGATCACTAGACTCACAATAGCTCTTTTTCTTTTTGATTAATCATTTTTGCAGATAATGAATCTGCTCTGGACAGACCTACACTAAACCACTTTGTGGGGTGGGTTGACTAATTCCATGATCTCTCCTGAGTGCTTCCCATATTAAGTCTGAGATCCAGATACAAACTGCTAGCTGAGTCTATGATCACCTCTGAGAATCTTTTGTGTTCCTGGCATACCTTGAAGGCTTGGGCACTGACTAAAAGTGTTCCTGGCCTGGAGATAGGGGTGGAAATTTGGAAGGATGAAAATGAAGAGGGGAGAGGGTATAAGTGTGTGGCCTAAGTCAGAACTCTTGACTGACCTCATGGTTATTGTTTTGAGCTTTGGGCTGGGTCTTTGCTCTGCTCTGAACAAACTGGAACAATGCCCTAGCCAGGATCTCCAAGTACTGAGTTCGTGATTCTATTACAGTTACCCATCTTACACAATTCATACTTTTGTCATTTGACCTAAAATCAAATTTATGATCTTGAACTGGAAAGACAATCCACTATAGTTTCTCCTTTGATTTCTCATTTACTACTTATCCCAAATCCTTCTTGAATCCTTGTAGGGTAGTTAAATTCACTATTATAATAAAAGAATTGTAGTTTTCCTTACTTATTTCCTATTATTATGATGCAAGATTCAGCACCAAATGGAATTTTTAAAAAATTAATAATTACTAATGCCTAAATTTGGTTGAGATAAGGGTGTCTGGTGCTACTCTATTATCCTAATCCTCACCTCATTAGCCTTAAACATAACTTCCTTTACTAGAGACAAAGTGCCTCAAGGCCTCCGTTGTGGATCCTTGAGAAGAAACAATGTTTTGAATGTTTCACTTCTCCCAGTCATGAGAGTAGAGATGGTAAATGGGGGTCAAATATTAATGAAAGTTTCTAGTCAGAGTTTTCTTCCAATATCTAGCTTAGAATTTCCAATTGGAGACATATTGGAAATACTGAACTCTTCTCTAGTTTATCCCAAGGGAGTAAGACTATTACAACAAACATTGGCAACATTTAATCAGGATATGAATAGAATAAAACAGTAGTGTGTAATGGATTTCATTTTATTTAATCAATTACAAAAAGACATTCCTGAGAACATAGTAAGAAACCTAGATAGCAATGTTAAGAATTCATTTCATACCCTCTGGCAAACAAAACTTTCCCACCACACAAGGCTGTGTATCTTCCTTGATATTGTTAAAATGCTTATTCATTAATTGTTAATGTTCACTCAAACTTGAAAATACATTAAAAGTCTAAAAATCAAGGAAAGCTTTTCAGTGTCTTAATTCTAGATATTATGGGCCCTATGGCAGTAGACTACTGAAAATTGTTATCATAATAATTTTGACCAGTTCTCTCAAAGAATTTTTAATTTTATCAATGTGATATTTTCCATGGGTGTAGATTAAGCCCTGGGAAGGATTAATACTTTTTAGTACCAGGCTGCCATTAATTAGTATTATCTTATTTGGGTGGATTAAATGTTTCCCTGGTGTTCTATAAAGATTTTCACAGTATATCATATCTGAATAGGGATTGGTATGTATCTCTACTATATTAATGGGAAATTTGAATATGCACTCTATTATATTTCATTGTGATTTACTATAATAGTGAAGATAATCTGTATTACATGTGTATATGTATGATATAGATAGATACATAGACACACACATACATGTGTCTCTCATTTATGGAAACTCAGAAAAAAAAGATATGATATGTACAATGGTTCCTATGTTTCAAAAAGTCTGAAAGTGAGGTTTTAAAATACTAGATAATAAAAATCTTTACATATGAAGTGTCTGAATTATTATAAAATTAGCTAACTATTCTCCTTAAGTAAATAATATAACTAAATATTTTATTGCCATTTCTTATATAAAATATTTATACTATACTAATTTTCACATTTAAATATTTCTTTTAAGTTAATCTAGTATTATATTTGGATTTTTGTGGGTAAACTTCTTGATTGACTAGTATAAAGTGATGGAATGGTTAGAAGTTATTGCACCAGAGGTGAAAAATATAAAAATAATTTTAGAAAAAAAAGATGAAATATTTTATATACAGTTTCAGTTTCAATCTAACCAGTACTTGGTAGGTAGCAGGTAAAAACTGAAAACAAAACAAAACAAAAAAAACCACAAGCAGAGTTTAAAACTGCAGATAGCAAAATAAAACTGGAAAATACTATTTTCTGTTTTTCTGTTTTCTGTTATTTCTTTTGTTCTCAGTGGATCAGAAAACATGCTATATTCAGTAGGGACTATAATTCCATGGAATATGAGCAAAAGGACTGCCAGTCACAATCCATCAAGTGTCAACTTAGTGATGGAAAATAATTGTAATTCCAGAAGTAAGAAGTGAAACATTCGGCTATCTTTTCCCATCCTTCCATTCTTATCCTCTACTTAGGGCATAAGACACCTACTATCCAGTTACAACTCATTCAAGCTTTTGCATGTTCTAGCTATGTGGCCTGAAAAGAAGGTGACTGCTGGGGCGACTAGGTGGCACAGTGAATAAAGCACTGGCCCTGAAGTCAGGAAGACTTGAGTTCAAATCCGGCCTCAGACACTTAACACTTACTAGCTGTGTAACCTTGGGCAAGTCACTTCACACCAATTGTTCTAACTTCCCCCTCCAAAAAGGAAAAACAAACAAAAAAATGTGATTGCTAAGGCAAGTATCTACAGTGTAAAGAGAAAACACATGACACTGAGAGGATACTTTGCTCCTTTTAGAACTTATCTGGGTGTTTTATATTTTTATCCAGGTTCTAAGTACTCACCTTCTTAAGTGAAATTTTTTTCTGTGGCCACTCTATGAATTGTAAATGTAGACCGATTCTATAAGTATAGTGCTTCTTGTTCCTGTGTACAAAAACACAGGGCCCTTTGCACAAATTCTGTAATAGTTAATGCTGCATCCATACTGGCCTGACCTATCCAGTCTCTAATTTTCTTTTGAAAAGAATCTGTGTTTTTTTAAAATACATTTAGAAGCAGAGAGAAGAGGTTCCTGGGTAGGGCTTTTGTTTTGCAGTTTGAATTCCCCTATTTCTACCATTCTCTATTGAGTAAGATTAATAAGGGGTGGTAAGAAGGATTCTAGGGAGCTTGTAGGAACAATGATATTCCACCTGTCAAGTACTTTTTGGTTAAAGGTGATTCATGTATAAAACAATGTATACTCCACCAATAAGTACCCCTAAATTTTTTTTATTTAAGAGGAAGAGAATAAAAGTATTCTAATTAATAATTAGCAAATTAATTAACTGAATAGGAGTTGTATGATATGTAATGTAGAACTCCCAAATCAGGCATTTGAAACATAGGGAAATAGAAGTACATAGACTGAAGAGGGCTAAACATAAATGATAAAATGCAGGCACTACTGAATCTTACAGATTCTTCTTCAATAAACAAGAATCATACACATACAATTATGGAGGAGTCAGGCACCAGGACATATTATGGTGTATGCATAATGTGTAGCTAATTAGGGAATCCTGCCAGAATCATGACAAGTAGATAAAATATGGGAGATGAGAGAGCAAACTGGAAATTTCCAGCACCTTAAGAACTTCAGATCAGGGGTGGAGTCAAACTTTGATGTTTCAGGAGAGAATATTCCAGAGAAGAGATTTTTTTTTTTTCATTATTTCTGTTTGTTTCCTTAGTACCTAGGACAGGGGTGGGGAAGCTGCTGCCTCAGGGCCACATGTGGCCTTCTAAGTCTTTGGATATGGTCTTTTGACTGAGTCCAAGTTTTACAGAACAATTCTTTTATTAAGGAGATTTGTTCTGTGAAGTTTGGATTCAGTCAAAGGGATGCATTGGATGAAACTAGAGGGTCACATGTGACCTTAAGGCCACAGGTTCCGATTTCTTGTATAAAATATTTATACTATACTAATTTTGACCTAGGACAATGCCTAGAACATAATAAATAGCATTAAATTCTTGTTGATTGACAAGTTTGTGATATCTTCAAAAGGACACAGTATAACATAAAGACATTAGGGCAGTCCTATAAAGGAATTCTATGAAGAAATTGGGAATATTCAGAAGACTTATGAACATTGATGCATCATCAGTGGAGGCAGCTTTGGCCCCCAAAATAACTTGATTTCCCTTTGGTCTACAAGAATTAAAAAAAAAAAAAAAAAGGGCTGCTAGGTGGCGCAGTGAGTAGAGCACTGGCCCTGGAGTCAAAAGGACCTGAGTTCAGATCCGGCCTCAGACACTTAACACACACACAAAAAACCCCCCAAAAAACCTAGCTGTGTGACCTTGGGCAAGTTACTTAATCACAATTGCCCTCCAAAAAGGAAAAAAAAAGAATTAAAAAAACTCTGAATTCCTTGGCAATAATTTTAAGTACTATAATTCTAGCTAATAATTCATCCCTCCATTGGGCCATGGAACCACTGATCTTCCACTTTTGTTTGATACTATATGTGTGGTATAAAGAGTTATTTAAAATACAGACTGTTAATTCAAAAAAAGGAAGCAAGGGGACAATCAGTGTTGTGTTACTGATCCTGAAATCAGAAACACAGAGATCAGGATTCTGTTATGAAATAAAATCTATAGACATAATCTCAGATCTATAAAACAGGGTGTAAAGATTAAGAGATGAGGAGGAGTGAGATGTTTGCTATAAAAAGGTCAGAACAATAATTGTCCAAGTCAGGATGGATAGCAGAAAATGTCTGAATTTAGGCTCTCAGACTGAAAAGGTAGCACTGGAGAAGATTGTCACTATAGACGAGACTACTAGAGAGGGGTGGTAAATACCTGGTTACACCTAGTGGTGATCCTGCTCTGACTGTGCTTTGGGGGTTAACCCCTACATATCTAATCCATTTGCATTTTCCCAAACAACTATTTTGTAATATATTACTTTCCAGTCAGGAGTAGCTTGTTAACTGACATATCCTTATATTGTAGAAGTTTAACCTCGATCTTGAATCTGAGAAATGTTGGCTTTCGTTGCTAAATAAATTATCTTTCCCTACCTCTATGGGGACCTTCTTTCTAATTATTTCTAATTATATTTGTTTATTTATTTATTTCTAATTATATTTATTTATATTCTTTTCTAATTATATTTGTTCTTTACATATACTTGACTTGACTTGAGTGTTCTGCTAGAATGTAAGCTCTTTGAGAGTAGGGATTGTTTCATTTATTGCATCAAATTCTCAGTGCCTACCACAGTTCCTGGTACATAATAGACAATAAATGCTGACTGAGCAATTGATAGGGAATGCAGAAGGGAAGAAATAAGTTGAGGGAGATTTCCTTGCCCATTCCCACCCAAAACAGGATCCTCAGCTTTCCTGATATTACCCCACCTCTCATTCAGCTTCAGAATGAATGGCTCAACTGACCATGTAAGGAAATAGAAACTGTAGTACATAAGGCATCCTACACAATAGAAAAATAATCACGAACAGCAGTTTTCAATCATACCTGGCTATTAAGTCTTTCAGATTCCAAGTGACTTGCCTATTAAATAGTCTTTTTAGCTTCTCTATGTGGGTTGTATTATTATCTATTTTAGGAACAAGTTTACATGTAAACAGAGAAGTATGTGATTTGAAGGCTATAAGGAAAGCTTTTGTTCAAAAATATACCCCCTTTAGCATAACATATTTGTCATGCTAAGTACTATATACTTCCCACTATTTTCTTTTAAAACACTCCTGAGAAGGATAACATACTAAGTCCTTAACACTTTAGTATAAATGAATTTCTTAGATTAATTTCCACTCTAACAGTAGATAGCAGATGCCATAAGAGCACTGAGCTCCAGGCAGTGTATCAAGTGCTAAATCAGATAGAAAAGTTTGATCTGGATTTATCAAAGACAAACAAACCTCATTCAATCATAATTTGACTGAGAGCTGCTGCTAGTCCCCAGGGATCTGATATCATTCCAGTAAGGAAAGAAATCTCCTGAGGGTAAGAACATCAGTAGTTGAGCCCTATTCCCAACTTTAGAGTTCCAGGTTCCTCCCTGATGGTCACTGGGGCTTATGGTAAGCCTAGAGTCCTGGGAACTATTGACTTACCACCAGTATCAGGGTCTAAACTCTAGTAGATACTCAGGACCAAGCAAGAAACTTGGAAACTATTAAACCCCTGTTCTATGTTGAGGATACTCCGTCTGAACTTCATCATTTTGTCTTAATATTAAGAAAAAGGGAAATAATATTTAACACCTACTAGGTGCCAAGCACTATGCTGATCACTATTTATGGATATTATCCCATTTTATTCTCATAACCTTGTGAAGTAGGTGCTGTTATTATCCCTATTTTACAATTGAGAAAACTGAGGCAAACAGAGATTAAGTGACTTGGCTAGGGTCACATGGCTAGAAAGTATCTAAAGTTAGATTTGAACTCAGGCCAACACTCTGTTCATTGTGCTACATGGACTTCTTTATGTTTTGGAAAGTACTTTACATACATTATCTTCTTTGATCCTCTCAATAGCCCTATTCTATAACTCCATTTTTACAGGTAAAAAAAAACAGACCAAGAGAGGGTGAGTTGCCCAAGGTGAGGGAGAAGTCAAACTCAGATTTTGCTGACTTCAAGTCCATTATCAAAGGATTAATTTTAAAAATACATTATTGTATCCCAAAGAAATAATAAAAAGGACCCATATGTACAAAATATCTATAGCAGCTCTTTTTGTGGAGGAAAAGAATTAAAAAATTGAAGGAATGCCCATCAATTGGGGAATGACTGAACAAATGTAATGGAATACTATTGTGCCATGAGAAATGACGAACTGGAAAATTTCAGAAAAACCTGAGAACACTTGGGCGAACTGATGCTGAGTAAAGTGAGCAAAACTAAGAGAACATTTTGCGTAGTAACAGCAACATCTTGAATGCAGTGATCTAAGACAACTAAAAAAAAACTCACTATGGAAAATGCTATCCACATCCAGAAAAAACACTATAGCATAGTATTTTCTCCTTTTTTGTTTGTTTTCTCTTTCTCATGTTTTTCCCTTTTGTTCCGATTCTTCTTTCACAACATGACCAATGTGGAAATATGTGTAATAGGATTATACATCTATAACCTCTATCAGATTTCATGCTGTCTTGGAGAGGGAGAACTGTAGGGAAGAGAAGGGAACAATTTAGAACTAAAAGTGAATGTTGAAAATGAAATTCATCTAAAAATACATTATCAGCCCTATTATATACATATGAATCAAGGGGAGGAAAAATATCAGATTTCCATAGAGTTTTTGTTTCTTATATAGATTGATGTCTAATCGTGGATAAAGTCCTGGATTTCAAATCAAAGAACTCAGTTAAAATCTGCCTAAGACACTTATTATCTGATCCTGAGCAAATGATTTAACTTCTTGAGCTCAGTTTCCTCATCTGTAAAACAAAGGGCTTGTCTCAATAACTTCTAAGGTTCTTTCCACTTTTAAATCTATGCTCTTATGATTGTGGCTTTGGTGAAGTTCTTCAGGCACAACAGTTTTTTTTATACAACTTATTTGTAAAATCTATAATGAATATCCCATTCTTTAGCCCAAATTCCTAAGCAGTCTATATCATGATGCTGGTTTTTTTTTTTTTAATTTCCCTTCTTGTAAGTGAATAAAACCTTTATATAGTGGTCCTCAGTCAAAGCCATCCTCAAAAGTGAAAAAAAATCTAATTTGTTTGGGATTCCAATATGCTATTGTAGACAAGTTCTTTCCCACTTATAATTTAGTATTACATAGGGGAGTTTGTTTGGTCATTTCCCCAAAGCAGAGGTAGAAACAAAACAAGAGGACATTTGAAATTTGGTGTGGGATGGAAACCCTGCACCTAATGGGCCTGGACTATATCTCTGTTGAACTATACTAGTACTGAGTATCTCCCTGTGGAAAGTAGCAATTACCTTCAATCTCCCTGATCTGAAGTAATCCCTGCTACATGCGTACCTCATTGTGAGTGATGAGGCCCACTGTTTGCTGAGTCTAAAACCAAATGATCTTTCACAAGCAAAATTTAAACTTGAAATAGGATTCTCTGCCTCTTGGTTCCTAGTCTATTTTTTCCGTGTACTTTATAAATTCCCAAATAAGGTTCAGGCTGGCTACAGATGGTGCTGGTGTGTAATGAGAAGGGCTCAGAAGCAGCTCTAGTTCCCAAGGGAGGATTCGGTAATGGAACTAACTATGTATTGTCCACCTTATATACTAGATTTGATTTTGGACTATTTGCCCAACTGTGTTTGTTTATTGCTTAGCACTGGAGGGCTTCCATTAGCTGTAGGCTGATTGCACATAGACTATGGAGCAAGACGAACAGAACATTTTTTCCCCCTGAATGCTGATGTAATCCCTTTTCTTTTACTGACAACCAAGCAGTGTTTGCCACTAGAAACTGTGTTGGCAATGGGCTGATATTTGCAGCCATTAGTGAACAAGAATTATTTTTATGATCCCTCATAACAAAGTATTCATTGTTTATTGGGGTGACAACATTTCAGAAGTTTCTGCCTAAAACTTGTGTATTCTTACACCCTGAAAGGAAAGGTGCTCCCATTTTCAAGTTGAAAATTACCTGGTTTCAGTAAATCAAAAGACTAATATTTAAGACCTCATAAATTTTGCTCACAGAGCATAGCCAAATATTATTAAGATAACTAAAACAAAAGCCTCAACTCAGCAAATTAGTCACCAAAGTCCACTTGTAAATTGACATTTTAGTTTCCTAACTAATGGAATCATTTGTCATTTTACCGAAGCAGTTCATTATAAAAATAAATTAAGAATAAATAAATTGCAGTTATAGCAATCATGATGAAATTATTAGCAATTACATTTACTTGCAAGAAAGTTTGCATTTGCTTCTCATAGCAGGTGTTAATCAGAATAACTTTGAAAACAGACATTTCCTAATATTAGAACAAATTGTTTCTGTAATTTTTAAAACATACTGCATAATTAAAGGAAAGGAGACAATAATTAAATTTAAGAAAATGTTCTCCTCTTTCTAAATAGAACTTGGCTCTGAAAGTCTAAAATCAAGATGAACAAAATGAGAAATATTTGCGCTACCTTAACTGATGAAAAGAAAATTGGAAATCAGAGACCAGATCAGGTGGCTTCTATATAAATGAAAAGGAAATTACATTTCTCTAGGTAAATATTTACTTCCTAAAGCGTGCCAACAAAAGCTACTGTTTTAGAAGTAGGTTATGGCAGTAACTACCTAACTTGTACTTAGGACCCTTAATTGGATATGTGCTGTTTATCCTCTTAAGCCTCTGATTTTGTTGTAGAACAAAGAATTTTCTTCTAATGTCCTAATAAGAGCTGTGGTCTGGCATTCTGTTTACACATATATCTCTGTTAGGTATAATGGGCATATGTGTGCTGTGTAGATTATGTTGTATATTTAGAATTATTAAACAATATTTAATATTTATTTATTTATTGTGATGTCAGGAAAGGGGATTTTTTTTCCCCTCTCTCTACAAGTTTATTATTCATTCCTTTTTTTGTGTAACTTTCAAATAAAGCAATAAATGTAATGCTCTTGCTTAAAAGGAAAATCAGTACAATTTTATGTGTGTTACATATCATCTTTAATCTTTTGAAAAATATATCAGTGATATCATTGGTGTAAGGAGTTCCTGGGTACATTTTCCCACTACTAATGTAAAGCATTGAAACTTCTAGGCTAAGAGAACTGAGTTGGTCACTGAGTAGTTAAGTGATTTGCTCCATGTAACACAGTCAGTAGGTTTCACAGGTAGAACTTGTATACCAGGCCTTCTCAACTCCAAAGCCATCTTTCTAAATATTACACCATACTACCTCACATATATCTTCAATTGCAAAATAAAAATGACTTGTACATCTTTACAAGGTAAATATGCTGATTGTACTTTCATTCACTTTAATTTGTTATTCAGATGAAACACTAAAACAAAAGTCATTAAAACACAACCTAATTAGCCACTAAAAATTAAAGATTACTATTTCAAAATTAAGGAAAATAAGAGAGTAACCAAGAGAAGATTGAAAGTTTCTCTATATTTAGAGGAATCTTCCCAATTCCAAATACACTTATTGGTTTTCCCTTGACTTATGAAGATTCATATTTATCTCTTTGTTAATGTGGCTAATACCTGCTAGGAAGCCACATTATTTCCAGAAATTATACTCTTTTCTTAAGTTTTCAAAAGTTGGACAATAACTTTCGAGAGAGTTGCCTTGCTGCTTGAAATAGATACAACTTTTTGTATAGCAGGGGAATGCATGCATTAGGTTAAGGGTTCTTAACCTGGGGTCCATAAACTTGTTTTTTTTAATATTTTATCATTATTTTAATAAGGTTGATTTCCTTTGTAGTTATATGTATTTTATTTAATACATTTTAAAAATATTATTCTGAGAAGGGATCTGTAGGCTTTATCAAATTGCCAAAGGAGTCCAGGAAAGGTCAAGTCAAGTCCAAAAAAAGGTCAAGAACCCATGCAATAGTCTTTTATTTTCCCATATTTTTCATGACAGCTAAACAGAGGAATTGAGTATTGACAGTAGGTATCAACAGTAAATATGTAGGTAATAAATACTCTCACAGAACTTTTTGTCCACTATCATTATGTGGAAGAAAAGATTTTTAATATACAAATATACTAGAATATACCTTTTTTTACAATTTGCAACATTTTTCATTTGAATATTCTCTACATGTAGGAATACTAGGTAAAAAAAATGACAAA